>PVLC010000788.1:0-47729 GCA_004027655.1 Graphiurus murinus
TTTCTTGAGTTCTTTGTATATCCTAGATATGAGTCCTCTGTCAGATGAGTAGCTGGCAAAGATTTTCTCCCACTCTGTGGGTTCTCTGTTGAGGTTCTTGATAGTTTCCTTTGCTGCACAGAAGCTCTTTAGTTTATTGTAATCCCATATATTGATCTTCCTTTGGGTTGCTTGTACTTTTGAGGTCCTGTTGAGAAAGCTTTGACCTGTGCCTATGTGTTGAAGTATTGGGCCTATGCCCTCTTGAAGTAGCTGCAAGGTCTCTGGCCTAACTTCCAGGTCTCTAATCCATCTGGAATTGACTCTTGTGCAGGGTGAGAAAGTGGGGTTTATTTTCATTTTTCTGCATATGGTTAATGGAAGGTAATGGGAGGAGGGGGGACACCCTAATGAGCATGATGTACTTACAAGATCACATCAAAGTCAATCACTAAACAGACCTGGAGATAGGGGGAGGGTGGGTGGGAATTGGGGAAGGGTTAATGAGAAATATGTGCATGGATGTCTTTACCGGTACTAGCTTGTACCCAACAAAAATGTGTGATTAACCCTGTTGTACCCAAGAAATGTATAAAAATCCATGCTAAAAAATAAATAAATAAATTAAAAAAAAACAAGTTTAAATTCCATTTAATAAAGTACCAATTAGCTACCTCTGTGGTTGCAATCATGCCCTCCTATGCCAGACAGTGGCAAACCCTCCCTTCTGAAAGTTTGCCAGTCATGAGTGGTTTTACCCCAGTGAATGTGAGATTTTAAAAGCAAATCCACTAACAATGGTTTCATCTGAGTAATCATGCTTATAAATCTGACATGGACCTACTACACCAACTCAAAATATTTACGGATCTCTTGACCTGTAGATTTTCCTTAAAACCGAAGAATGCTCTTCTTTCAGATAGTGACTGAGGCGCATAATTTCCTCTCATGTAAGTGAGCAATAAATTCAGCCTTGTGCTTTTATTTCAAATATTGGATGATACAGTTGGGTATGGTGGTGCATGCTTGTAATCTTTGTACTCAGGAGTCTGAGACAGGAGGATCACTAGGCTGTCCTAGTACAGCCTCAGCAAATAGTGAGACTCTTATCAACCCTGTTGCCAAATAAAAACAAAATAGGTCTAGGGGTGTAGCTCGAAGGTAGAATGTCCTTGGGTTCCATCCTCAGTACCACAAAATATGTATTTGGTGATATTATAATTCACTTGAGTAAATTCAAGTGATGAAATTCACTATTAAATGTAAACCAAATAATGAAAATTTATTAGGAAAGAACAATATCGTGAAAGAAGGAAGAATTCTGACTCTGAAGATCTGGATTTTTGAAAAGTCTGTACCTAAACATTTACACCTGTAAAGAAGAATCCTAGACATCTTTAACTTTTGTTTCCTGATATGTTAAAATTCAGAGTCTGAATTTCTCCACTGTGTTATGAAGCTTAAATGTAATCATGTTTAGAAAAAAATGTAAATTTTGTTAAACCTTAATATCACTGCTCTATTTTAATTGTTTCTCTTATTAAAACAAAAACAGGCCTAGTCATAGGAGAGACAATTAGTACTATTAACAAAAAGCCAGAGGAAGAATTTGGTTAGAAGTAAAGGCCATGCATCATTTATTAAATATCGATAAAGCAATCATAATGTACTATAGAGTATACACCTTGTACCCTATTAGATTATGTATATTTAGCAGATGAGCCACTCCCAAATAATTATAAACTATTATTTGCACTAGAAATTGAAATGTCATTATTTAGGGGTTATTATACTACATAACTACATCAAAGCCAATTCCTGGCATTCTATGAACACTTAAATATTCGTTAAGCAAAACTGAATAAAGAGAAAGGTTGACATCATAGAAATTTATTTTAAGACTAACTAAAAAAATGATGCAGATGAGTACTGTAATGTTTGAGGAATAAAAAATTATGGAATGTTATTTAGAATTTTTTATTAGAGAGTAACATTGTATAAAAGGACAAAGGTGGCTAACTCTCAAAAAATAACTTACAATTATATGAAAGCAATTTTTGTACTAAAATCTACTATATAGTGTCCGCTGACACAAACTTTAATAATTGTCAATCCGATCTTTGAAGTCATCTCAGAATGTACAAGTAGAGAGCTCATAATACTGCTAGGATATCTTTATGAACAATAACACAATCTGATGAGTATTTGATATTGAAAGCTAAAATGGAACAAAACATTTAGAGAATGTCCATCATATTTCAAATGGAGAAACTGAAACTCATGGTTTGATAGCAAGTTCAAAAGCTAGTCATAGTCAGATTACAATTCATCCATTGCACCATACTGCCTTAGTACCTTACTCTCAATATCTCAGATGATGCTTTTAGTGTATTTGAAGATCCAGAATTTCAAAGCCAATATCTAAACGGTAAGCCTGTAATCAATGAAGTTCAATTACAAAACATTATCCCCATTATCTTTAGTAGGAGTGATTTCTATTTGTAATAAGTGAGACATTACAAGACAATATACATGAAAATAATATTTCAGTAGTAATCAAAGAAACACAAATAAAGATGTGGGTTTCAAATCACATTCCTATGCCTTTCAGATTAGCAAAAAATTATAAAAGGATAACAATAAATGTGAGAGGTTTCATTGATTTGGCCAAAATCCTATTTAGTGTGAAGAGTGTCAACAGGTTTTAATGTTATGAAAAACATTTGGGCAATGCTTATAAAAACCTTAAAACAATCATGTTCAGTGTCCCAATGATTTTCCTTCAGGAATACACCCCGAGGAAATAATTGGAAATTTAAATGAAGGTTTATGTATATTTGACAGGAAACAAACTATAAATGCAAATATGAAAATAGACCAATCCAAATACAATTAAGAGAACTAGAAAGTAATGGGATATATAACTGTAGGAATAATAGGAAGCCAGTTAAATGTTATTTTTGAAAAATATGTAACAATATTTTAAAATTGGCACCTTATAATATAACATCAAAACCACTAGATTTGTAATTTATGTAGAACTTCATAACAAATTTAGAGTAAAGACCAGAGAAACACATTACAATATATTAGTATGTAGATGTGCTAGTGGGATTGAAAATGATTTCTCTTTTTCTTTTTTTTTTTCGGTACTGGGGATTGAACTCAGGGGAATTCTACCTCCAAGCTACACCCCCAGCCCTATTTTTTTTATTCTTTATTTTGAAACCGAGTCTCACTAAGTTGCAGAGGGCCTCACTAGGTAGCTGAGGCTGGCCGCGAACCTGGATCCTCTGGTCTCAGCCTCCCAAATGCTGGGATTACAAGCATGCGCCACCACGCCCGGCATTGATTTCTCTTTTTCTACTTTATCTTATCTATGTTTTATAAACTATAGTCAAGACAGTAATTTCATAATTAGAAAACTATTCTAGATTTTAAAATAATTTGCAAAGATATAAAAGGTGGCAATAAAATGGAAGTTACACAGTTTGCATTCAGTATGCCCTCACCCCCCCAAAAGTCAGCAAATTTATCTGTTCTAAAACTGGTGTCTTCCCCAAAACTATTCTTATCTTAGGCAGTCAACCTCAGGAAAGGCCGATTAGCCAGTTGCAAGGCATAACCTTGAACACCTCTGGGAAATCTAAACAAAAATCTCTGCTGTCAAAATCTGAGGCTCACAGAACACAGAGAGAAAGGCAAGAATTGAAATCCTGGATTACAATGCATATTGTGTATAATTGGAAAAAAGCAAGATTTCAAAGATAAGGCATATATTAATATGCATTCACAAAGTTTGGATGGGTGACCATTTTAAGAGTTTTGGTTTTAAAAATGGGTGGATATCCTTTAGAAACCATGAAAACAACAAACCTGTATCCTTTTCTACAAAATTTGTATTAGGGACAAAATAACTAAAATAAATAAATTCACAATTTGATAAAGAAAGTAAATGACTGAACTGGGAGGAAAAAACTTTAGTTAACAAACTAGATACAGTCAGAAAGCTTTAACAAGAGAATAAGGACATATACATTAGCAGAGTTAGAATGTATGATTACAAAAATAACCACCCACATGGGTGTGAAATTCTAAAGAAATTACTGATACAAATAAAGTGAGCTATCACATGAAGTTTGAAAATAAAGAGATTTTTGTTATGCTGTCATCTTATTTCTAAATGCTACAGTTGTTAAATTGTAAACCATATCAATAATGGACTAAATCATTAAAGCATTTGATTGTTATTTTCAATTTTAATATACTATATTCATCACTGCATTCAAAACACCTGTTTTCCACTTTCAAATCACTATATACAATAATTTCATAAGAAAATCATTTGCAAGACATGTTAAATTCTTCAACATTCTGTAGACATGCTCTGCCTTCACTAAATTAAATACTCTTTAATTGATTCATTTTTAGCATTTCATTTACTGACACAAGTAGTTTCTTTTACTATCTAATAACAATAATGCTCATTAAATGAATATAAAATATAGTAATGAAAACAATTTGCATTTATGAAGATGATTCAATTTCATAATAACATTAATAAAGATAAAGCAATGTTTTGATTTATCCATGAGAAACATTAAATTATTATATCTTTTAAACTTGTAACTATTCCTTTAAATAGGCTTATAGTATAGCTAGCAAAAAAACAATCACCATCATCTTGGTACATGTAAACAACTGCAGCACAAAATGCATAAATATTACATAGGGTATAATGGAAAAACAAAAATGGAAAGTAGTTACCTACAAAAGAGGATACATTGGAAACTATTTCAGCTTTCTGACCATCAAACAAAAACCCTAAATATAGCTATGCAAATAAAACTTAAATATCATGTATTCAATTTAATAAATAATGGTATCTGGAAATAATGTTGTGGGCTATAAAAATCACTGTATTGTGCTAATACCATGCTGTTTTTATTACTGTGATTTTGTAGTATAATTTGAAGTCAGGTATTGTGATGCTTCCTCCATGGTTATTGTTGCTAAGAACTACTTTGGCTATTCTGGGCTTTTTGTTGTTCCAAACAAATTTAAACCCTGATTTTTCTATGTCTATGAGGAGTAACCTTGGTAATTTAATGGGTATCACATTGAATCCTTAGATTACTTTTGGGAGGATGGCCATTTTGATGATATTTATTCTGCCTATCCAAGAACATGGAAGATCTTTCCATCTTCTAAGGTCTTTGATTTCTTTTTTCAACTTTTTATAGTTTTCCTTATAGAGGTCTTTTACCTCTTCAGTTAGGTTTATCCCTAAGTATTTTATTTTTCAGGGTGCTATTCTGGATTTCTTTTTCAGTGGATTTATGGTTGGCATACAGGAAAGGTTCTGATTTTTAAAGATTGATTTTGTATCCAGACAATTTGCTGAATTTGTTGATCAGTTCTATAAACTTAAGTATAGTATCATGTCATCGGAAAAAGGAATAGTTTTAGACAAGTGGAGCAGAATAGAAGACTCAGAAGCAAATACACACACTTACAGTCAATTGATTTTTGACTAAAGAGCCAACAATATACACTGAAAAAAAGATAGCCACTTCAACAAATGGCATTGGCAAAACTGGTTAACCATATGCAGGAAAATGAAAATAAACCCCACTCTCTCACCCTGTACAAGAGCAAATTTAAGATGGATCAATGATCTGGATGTAAGGCCAGAGACCTTGCAGCTACTTGAAGAGGCATTGTTCCAACACTTCAACACATAGGCATAGGTAAAATGTTTCTCAACAAGACCCCAAAGGCACAAGCAACTCAAAGGAAGATCAATATATGGGATTGCATTAAACTGAAGAGCTTCTGTGCAGCAAAGGAAACTATCAAGAACCTCAACAAAGAGCTCACAGAATGGGAGAAAATTTTTGCCAGCTACTCTTCTGATAGAGGACTAATATCTAGAATATACAGAGAACTCAAGAAACTCACAGCTAAGAAAAAAAATAACACAATCAAAAAATGGGAAAAGGATCTAAATAGACACTTCACAAAAGAAGAAATACAAATGTCCAATAAATGTATGAGGAAATGTTCAACATCATTAGCAGAGAAATGCAAATCAAAACTACCCTGAGATTTCACCTAACGCAAATAAGAATGACATTAATCAAAAACACAAACAACAACAAATGCCGGTGAGGGTGTGGAGAAGTGGGAACCCTAATACATTCAACCACTCTGGAGAACAATATGGAGGATCCTCAGACAAATGGGAATGAACATACCATACGATCCAGCAATACCACTTCTGGGTATCTACCCAAAAGAATGGAAACCAAACTATCAGACCGATGCATGTGTATCTATGTTTATAGCTGCAGAATTCACAATTGCCAAAACATGGAACCAGCCAAGATGTCCATCAACTGATGAATGGATTATAAAACTATGGGATATGTACATAATGGAATTTTACTCAGCCATAAGATGGGGCATAAGAGGGACTCCAGATGAAGAAGGAAAAACCTCAGATGAGCAAAGAGGATGACTTAACTGAAGATGATGGGGAAGGGGAGGGAAACACCCTAATGCACATGATGTATTTTTACAATCATATTAAAGTCAATCACTAAACTGAACTTGAGAAGGAGGGAGGGGGAGGGAGTAGGGTGAGAATTTAGGAAGGATTAAATGAGAAATATGTGCATGTATTTCTCTACCAGCTTGTACCAAACAAAGATGTATGATTACAATGCACCAATAACAAATTAATGTATTGGAAATATATGTACTGATCTAATCGAAATTAACATTACCATTTGCCAATTTATCCCTATTGATTTTTTTATTATAAAAGAATTACTTTCCAGCCGGGCGTGGTGGCGCACGCTTGTAATCCCAGCATTCGGGAGGCTGAGACCAGAGGATCCGGGTTCGCGGCCAGCCTCAGCTACCTAGTGAGGCACTCCGCAATTTAGTGAGACTCGGTTTCAAAATAAAGAATAAAAAATAGGGCTGGGGGTGTAGCTCGGAGGTAGAATGCCCCTGGGTTCAACCCCCAGTACCGCAAAAAAAAAAAAAAAAAAAAAAAAAAGAATTACTTTCCACAAATACTCTCTCTTTTCTTGCCTATTTTTTGGGAAATTAAAGAGGAATAGGAGTTATACGGTACTAATACCATTTTTTTTTTGGTACTGATGATTTTACTCTGAGACATTCTATTTTATTTTGAAACACGGTCTCACTAAGTTGTGGAGCAGCTCAATGAGTTGCTAAGGCTGGCTGCAAAACTTCAATCCTCCTGTTTCAACTTCCCAAGTACAGGGATTTCAAGTATGCACCACCATGCCTGGCCAGACATTATCATTTCTTTGTGGTGAAAAGATTCGAAATCCTTTTTTCTGGTTTTTTGCTGTTGTTATATGCTGTGAATTATTGTCAGTCTACTGTGCAATAGAATTTATTGTTCTATCTAATTTTGTACTCATTGATCAAACTTCCCGAAATCCTCCTTCCTTCCAATTAGCAAGCTTTTTCACAAAAGTGGTGCTCTTGCACAAGTTGTTGAGGGTTTCACTCATTTGCTGAGGACTTCCTTGAACCTGTGACCCTCCTGTCTCAGCCTCCCAAGTACTAGGATTACAAGTGTGTGCCACCACACCCAGCCGTAAACTACCTTTAAGTGGTAAAATGTTTAAAAGACCAATTTTCTGCTATGAAATCAAAATGAAATGTTCTGTCCTTAAATGTTTCACTGGAAAATGCAAAAACAAACAAAACAAAACAAAACAAAAAAACACCAAAATCGTTTCCTTGCCAATTATTCATTAAGTGTGTAGCCTGTTGAATATGTTTTATTTTAAAATATCTTTGGCCTTTTAAAACCTTAGAACATCTTCTACCTGCATATCCTCTAAAACCAGGGAAATAGAAGCTAGCTTGGACTGACAGATAAAAAGCTGATCAGTCAGTGTAGGAGACTATTGAAAGGAAAAAAAAATGTCTTTTCTTACAATTCTCTCTACAAGTCTATTGTTGGAATAACTATTGGATTTTCCATTTGAGAAGGAAGTATTTTGATTCAGTGACATTTAATTCTGCTTTCTTAATTATCACCTGCTGTTTTTGTGCTTTCTTTTTGAGCTAACCAAATTGACATCTGTTTCTCTACTTCTAGAAAAAAAATGAAGTAAGTCCAGGTCATAGCATCTTTACTAAAACAAAATACTCTATTTTTACTCCCTCTTTCTTTCAGTATTAGAAATGATAGTTGATAAATGATAGACTCCAATGAAGATGTTTATTTTATGTGACACAAATTTTATTGGTTATTGTGGTTCTTTATGGGATGTTGTGGGATTTGAAAAAATGCCTGATGGTATAAGGGCAGATATGAAGCAAATCCCTCAATGATGACTAGCTTAAGGCAGAAACTATATATAAAGATCAGCCTTTCTTTGATAGAAATATGAAAATTTACCTACATCATATCAAAGTGCTTATCCTAAGATCAACACACCTTAATTAAGTCATGATCCAACCACCAAAGGTAAGATGTTACTCTACAAGTAATCAATTTTCTTTTTGCCCCAGTTTCTAATTATAAAATGAATCATATTAATATTTTGGAAATAGCTAGAGACAACATCAAAATAGAAGGAATGTTTATGATGTAAGACTATATAGCACCAATAAAAGTGTAAAAATAGAAGGAAAAAATCAGTGGACAACATAATTATTATGACAATGTCATGGCAGCATAAGATGAAGAGGTGCAGTGTTTAGCAAAACACCACTGCACACAAAGTTCACAAATTATAAGATAATTGATGGCAAATTGGTTTTCTTGAACTATCGCAAGTTATATACTAATCTAATTGAAAACTAAAACCATGGTCAAAGAGCTTGAATATGTGTACTTTCTAAGCATAAGTAAACTGATGAAACACATAATAAACAAGGGGATAACTTTAATGCATTTTCAGGTTATATAGAAATATTTTGCTTTTAATAATAGTAATAAAATTTCACTTGAGTATGAGTTTGGGGTTTCTGACTTCCACCAATATAATTAGGGCTTCCAAATTATAAATATGCACAGGTAATAAATAACTTCCATTGTGAAAAATGTAATTTAGAATATTGCAGAAGCAAAGATAATTAACTGTGAAGCAATGATAGGAAAAGGTATAAGTGATAAAAGAGAATAACCGCAAAAGACATATAATGAGCAAATATAAAAACAATGATAAGGATAAATTTTACACAAGACACTATGATGAATAATATTAAAAAGACATAAACATAATTCAGATGATTGATTTTCATAGAATTTATGTATATATATATATATTAAATAAGAATATAGTATATTATTATAAATATTAATAGAATTTGATGTGTGTACTGAAAAGTACTACATTAATGAATGTGTAAGTGGAATAAAAGAACATAGTAACTAGGGAGAATGGGAAGGTTAGGTTATTTTTCTATGCTTCTGTGTATGATGTTTGAATTTTAATTATCAAGGAAAAATTCCTCATTTTTCTACTCTAAGACATGGAAATTGACACCTATATTTTTCTTGTATTTTCCCTCTAATTACAATTAAGGTTTTCCCATCTCAATAAAGGCAGTTCTCTGTACTTGTACTTTTCACTTATTTTCTTTTGACTCATCAGTTTGTCCTAAGTTTACAAGTATGTTTCCTTAGATCCCATTTTCAAGACAAAAATATTTAAACAACCAGTGTTATATTAATATGTTGATCGTCTAAATGTAAAACAAAAAATTAACACTCAATAATAGCAACAACAAAATCTTTGGTTTGTAGTGTTTGCCAATCTCCATGGTATAAATTATTTCAAGTTACCAATGGTTTAACAACTTGCAGGCACATTTCTTGAATAGTTAAATATCTGCTCCCATGAACATGTATGCCCAGGCTCTGGCACACCATCATAACTGTTAACATGATTACTCACTTTTTCTTCCATGCCCTTCCGTTTCTCTATTCCTGATAACAGTAGAACTTTTAAAATATTTCAGCTGCATTCAATGTACCTTCTTTCCTATACCCCCTCTTCCATTCAACTCATTTTAGCATCTAATATTTGCCAGATACAGCATTTGATTCTTATAATATAGCAGTGAAGGAATCAAACTTCCAGCCCTCCTGGAGGCTAGATTCTAGTTGAGACGTAGATAATAAATAAAAAAATCTCTAGCTTAAGTGCTAGAGAGAATAATAAACTGGATAAGGAATAACTGGTGTCAATATTTTTAAAAAGATAAACATGCCAAGTTTCTCTCCTGATAATACTTAATCAGAGAACTGGCTTCTCTCTACTCCACTAATGGCCATGATGTTGCAGAGCCTAATGGATGCTTTTCTGTCTTCATTATACTCTATAGCTCCCAGTTGCACTCTTTCATTCTTAAACTGCTTTGTTATTCTTTCATTCTTTGACACTACCTTTTTTGCAGGTTTCATATTCATTTGGCCACACTTTCTCAGGATTTTCTTATAACTCAAACAATTTTAATAATACAACAGTTTGGAGAGACTTAGAGATAATACCTAGTTCTTCTTTAGTTATACTCATTCTTCACCAAGCAATGGCACCTAATTTTAGCTTTTGCACTTGCTTGTGTCCTCCACATATCTGCCTAAATTCTAATTATTCCCAAACACCTATTCCCAAGTAAGATCTCTCCCCTCAGGTCATGACAGCTGATTAGAGAGATATCCATGAAATGATATCTCAAATTTGTTACATCCAGAATTGGGCTTTGTGTTCTTTCCAAGATCATTATTCTTATATGTATCTCCCTTGCTAAATATGGCGATTACATTCATGTACTATATCAGGATGTATACATAAGAAGCATCCTTAATTTTTCTTTGTTTCTGTATTCCATCATTTGATCCATTACCAAATGTAGTCTTTCTATCTCTAAAAGGATTGTGTGTCCACTTGTGTATATTCACTAGTACTATCTCACCCAAGTCATGATCCTTGCATCTGGGACCAATACATTGCCATCCTAACTGATCTCATCCCTCTAAGTCCATTATATATGCAATAGCTGGAATTATCTGCCCATAATACAAATTAAATTGCAACGCATTCATTCATACTTAAAGACCTTCAAAGGCTCCTCATTTTGTTTAGAGTAAATCCATACTCCTTCCAAGCAATACAAAACACTATGACAAAATCCTGCATGCTTAGCTGGTGGCACCCCAATGGCATCTCGCTTTCAGACATATTCACCTTGTACTGTTTTTTTTTGTTTTTGTTTTTATTTTTTTTTTTTTCATTTCAAATACCACATCTCTTTTCACATTTCTTGGTCTTTACACTTACTTCTCTCTTTACCTGGAATACTTTCTCCATGTTTCTGCATTTTTTGCAGTACTGGAGATTGAACCCAGGGACTACCTCCAAACTATGCCTCCCAGGCCTATTTTTTATTCTTTATATTGAAACAGGGTCTCACTAAGTTGTGGAGGGCCTCACTACCTAGGTGAGGCTAGCTGTGAACGTATGATCCTCTTGTCTTAGCCTCCCAAGTACTGAGATTACAAGCATGTGCCACCACACCCGGCTCATTTTCTGCATATTTAATTTACTCGGTCCATTGGGTACAGCACATGTGGTACCATCCCAGAGATGCATTTGCTGAATATCCTATTTTAAGAAGCCCACTTCCTTTCTTTTACTTCACATTAACTTACTTCCTTTACATCACTTGTCAAAAAACTAATTATTATTTGTGTTTCTTCTTTCATTCCTGCATTCTTTCTCTTCCTTTGAGATAGAGTCATGTGTTACAATAGGATGTTTTGGTCAATGACTGATGACATATAAGATAAGGGTTCCATATGAATTTCCTCTCTCATAGTAACATTTCAACAGTCATAACATCATAGCACATGTTACTTACATGTTCTTGGTGGTTCTGGTGTTAACAAACCTATTGTGCTGCCAGTCATATAAAAGTATAGCACATACATTTATATATAGTGTATAATGCATGATACTTGATAATAATAATAAACTGCTACTGCTTCATGTATTTACTACAGTATATTTTTATTATTACTTAAGAGTATATTCTCTTTATTTATGAAAAAAGTTTACAGTACAGCAGTCAGGTGTGTTACATAGGCTGGGGGTTCACATATATAATGCTTATGGCATCTCTTAATTGCATCGAGAGGCCATACTTAGTGAATGAACTATATATACCATGTAGGTTTCTATAATTATACCAATGGTTTCCATTCTTTTGGGTAGATACCCAGAAGTGGTACTGCTGGATCATATGGTAGATTCATTCCCATTCGTCTGAGGATCCTCCATACTGTTTTCCAAAGTGGTTGCGCTAATTTGCAATTCCACCAACAATGTATTAGGGTTCCCACTTCTCTACACCATCGCCAGCATTTGTTGTTGTTCATGTTTTTTATGATTGCCATTCTGACTGGGGTTAGGTGGAATCTCAAGGTAGTTCTGATTTGCATTTCTCTGTTAATGATGTTGAACATTTCCTCATACATTTATTGGCCATTTGTATTTCTTCTTTTGTGAAGTGTCTATTTAGATCCTTTGGCAATTTTTTGATTGGGTTATTTGTTTTCTTAGCTGTGAGTTTCTTGAGCTCTCTGTATATCCTAGATATTAGTCTTCTATCAGAGGAGTAGCTGGCAAAAATTTTCTCCCACTCTGTGGGCTCTCTGTTGGGGTTCTTGATAGTTTCCTTTGCTGCACAGAAGCTCTTCAGTTTAATGCAATCCCATGTATTGATCTTCCTTTGAGCTGCTTGTGCTTTTGGGGTCTTGTTGAGAAAGTTTTTACCTGTGCCTATGTGTTGAAGTGTTGGTCCTATGCCCTCTTCAAGCAGCTGCAAGGTCTCTGGCCTAACTTCCAGGTCTTTGTTCCACCTTGAGTTGCCTCTTGTGCAGGGTAAAAGTAGGGTTTATTTTCATTTTCCTGCATATGGTTAACCAGTTTTGCCAACACCATTTGTTAAAGAGGCTATCTTTTTTCCAGTGTACATTTTTGGCTCCTTTGTCAAAAATCAATTGACTGTAAGCACATGAGTCTGTTTCTGAATCTTCTTTCTGCTCCATTGGTCTGTGTCTGTTTTTGTGCCAATACCATGCTGTTTTTATTACTATGGTGTTCATACAATGACAAAAACACTTAACAATGCGTTCCTCTTTTTTCCCTTTTTTTGATACTAGAGGCTAAACCAAGGGCATTCTACCTTTGAGCTACATCCCTAGCCCTATTTTATATTTTATTTTGAAAAAGTGTATTTCTAAGTTGCTCAGGCTGAACATGAATCTACTATTATCCTGCCTCAGTCTCCCAAGTACTGGGATTACAGCTGTGTGACACTATGATGATTTATTAATGCATTTCTTAGAATGTATCCTCACTGCTTATCAACACATGACTACATAAGCACCATAAGGGCATGACTTTTCTCTAAGCTACTTTACTACCGACTGATAAATAGCATGTACTCAATATGTGTTAAATGAATAAATAAATGAATGAAGAGCTAATTGAGATATCCAAGAAATATTTACTTTGGTGGTCTAAGCATATGTACATAGAGTAAGATGAACATTAAAAATTGAGAATCTGTTAGGAAGAAGAAAATACTATAGCAAAGAATAGGAGCAGACAATATGTAACCCCATACCAAATTTTATGAGAGAAACTTAGTGTGGTATTTAATTAATTTTCATTGAACATCAGTTACATACAAGCATTTTTTAATGTTTCTTTTCATTAAAACTTCATCACTCTTGTGAGTTAAAAATTGAAATTATCATTTCAAAAATACAAGGTCATATAACTAGTAAGCAACAGTCTGATTAAAATGGAAAAAAAGACTTCTATATTTATATTCTAGCTTTCTTATTTTTGACCTTGTACAAGGTTAAGCAGAATGAGTCTCAGCTTCTTATTGTATCATAAAAAGTTTTTCCTAAATTATTGATCATACTTTCAGAGATGAGACTTGATTTGAAGAACATCTCATGCTCTAGGAACTGGATCAGGATTTTTATATGATAGAGAAAGACACATTAATTTCTAAATTACAGAGCATTAGCAGGTTAATCAAGAAGCTTATGAGTGATGATGACAAAGTTAGTACATTTTTAATTTAGATCGAAAATACTCAAGTTTATACTCAAGACACAGGAAAACTAATGTTTTATTCATTGTCTCTAATCTTTGACTTATGCTTTATAAAATAGCACAGGATTTTTCATGAAATACATATTCAAAATTAATATTCATTGATGTATACAAAATTTTGTTTTCAAATACTCTCAGATTCAGATTAGAAAAAGCAGACACTTCGGAAGTTGAAGCATTTCTTTCAGAAATTTTGTAAAAAGTGTCTGTGTATCTGGATTCCAGAGGATGCAGACAAGTGAAATCCTTGCCATCTCTAAAATTATAAGTTCATGATTGGTAGGAGGCTATGAAATAATTACAATTTAAGAAATCTTTAAGCTGAGACATGAGTCTAAGAAAGAGATTCAATTAAGAAACAAAGTGTAGGTATTGTACATATACATTAAAAAATAATATGGTCACTAAAATAACTGTACAGGTGCATGCTTTTATTTTGAAAGTAACTCCTTTTAATTAGAGACAAATAATATCAAGGAATGAACAAACAAAAGGAAATGCTTTACTATCTCGTGCCCAATTTAATTATTAGATATTATGTTACCTATTTCCATTTAAAAATTTCTTTTCTGCCTCTTCTAATGGTGAGAGAAGGGTTAAACTGATACGCTAAATGCTAAATAATTAATTGTCTTGACACCATTTCTGGATCTTCTTAATTCTCAAATGTCAGTTTCTCTCAAATACCTCAAGTTAAAGTCTATTGCTATGGGCCTGTCTCTTCTAATCATTGTAAACCCCAGGGCTCGGCATAACTATCTTCTTACTCTGTCTGTTTATGCTATTCTGTAATCTGACTCACTACCTATAGCTCCAGTCCCTATTTGGATTCTAGTTTTGGATTGTCCAAATGACCCTATTTTTACTCTTATCATAATAGGGAGCCTATCCTTTTCCAAGAAGTTTATCTTTCAGAAAAAAACAGGTTGAATTAAAGGACTTGATTGACTCTAAAAGTAAATATTTTATCCCTCCCAGTTTTTCCTAAATTTGGATTTAATCTCTGATTTTTAAACATTTTTATTATTAAAACAATATATGTTTATTGTATTACAAAATTAAGAGTACAGAAATACCTGAAGTGAACAAAGAAAGTACCCCACATCACTACAACACCATAATCCCATTTTCTAGAGGTAACATTTATTAGCTGTTGACATGTTATTCATATATCATCCATCCATTCATCTATCCATCCAACATTCTATCCATTATTATATTCATCTGCCTATCTATCTAATGAGATCTAACTACACACATATTACCTAGGCTTTCATTCCCCTACATATCTTCATAGGATGAACTCAGTGGAACTGTATAAATACAGTTTGCCCCACTACCCACTGGATTTATAAGTTAGATAAAGTACTTAATTTCTTCACATCTTTGCACCCTCATCAGTAAAATGGAGCAAGAACATTTGAAAAAATTTCAATATAATAAATGCAATTACAGAGTTGAGAACAATGACTGGCAAAAAGTAGGTTTTCAACAGAATATAACATTAAAACATATATGTGTGTGTGTATGTATGTATGTATGTATATACAATTTGAATGTAAAATTTATCAACAGTGAATGTATTCATTTATGCATTAATTTATTTTATAAATCTTTGTTAGTCACCTACCATAAATTGTGCATTATACTAGTCACTGTGGTTATAATAGTGAGCAAAAATGAAAACAAAGCAAACCTAGACCTGGATTTTATCATGGCTATAATACAGTGGCAAAGACATACCTGCATAGAATTCTATAGTATAGTAAATACTGGAACTATGATAACAATACTTCAATTAAAATACTTACACATTTGTCTTAGATATGTGTGAATATTCCTATATATCTAATTTTAGATGCAAAATTTCAGAATCAAGTATATGTATAATTACATGTTTTGAAAGATAAGGTGAGATTGTCCATTTTAAACATTCTAAGTTGTTCTTCCACCAAAGAAAATGCAGGGCCTACTTCCATGAACTTTCATAATCATAAGATATTAGACATTATATTTATTTTTAGCAGCTTTTGATTGACTATTGATAATTTTTTTAATTAGTCAATTATTGATAATTTTTTAAATTTGGCCAAGATTGGCCAAAATATGTAGTCATATTATGAATATTTTGATATATTATAATACTAATTGATGAAGTTTTATAATAATGTAGTTACCAATTCTTTATTATCAATATGATTTCCTCCTCTGTCATATGTTTTATTACTTTTTAATGTATCCTTAGTCACAGAAAATATTTTAATTTTTGTGCTGTTAAATATGTCATTCTTTTATTTTATATCTTCTGGGTTTTACAACATTCTAATAGTATTAAAATATTCGACTACATCTTGACATAGTAACTTCAAAGTTTTACCTATTTACATTAAATACTTATCTGCAAATTATTTTAATATTAGTCATGGCACTAGGTTTCCATAGTCAAAGGTTTCAATTTGATTTATTAGCCAACTTACCCTTTCTCTATAGATATGAAGTGCCACCCTTACTGTGTACTGCATTTACTCAAATGAGATGGAATTTTTTCAAAATATCTACCCCATAAGATTTAAAAAACTGTTTCATTCTTATTGTGCCACACTGCATTGGAATGTTATAGTATGAAATCTGCTTAAGCAAATCACTCATTTTTAAAAATTTTCTTGACTATTCCCATGCATTTACATTTAAAATAACTTTAGAATTATCTTGACAACTGCATGCCTTAACTTTCGTATGATTTATTTTTAGTCTGTTCACCCTTATTCATTTCTGCTCTTCTGTATTTTCCCTAAGTGACTGACCCTTTTGTACTGCATCTCTTGTGATCATTTGCTGGCTAAGTTCCAGTTTGCATTAAGAAAATGGAAAGGACCAGCTGGAGATTCAAAAATAAGGGAAAGAAAAGTTTGGGGAAATTTTTTCCTCTATAATTTCCCTGTTTCAGAGTTGCATAGTGTGGTACCTGGGTGCTACCACCAACTACATTTCCTCTATTAGCACAGCTCTCATTGGATTTCATTCATTGTCATTCATTCTGTTTTTCCCTTTCTTGGGAGCTCTCAGAATAGTAACTACTTCCTACAATTGCTCCTTTCTGGCTCACCCACTGCCACTATTTGTAACTATATACTGCTGCAATTTTGAAAGTATCTTTATTTCAGCTACCTGAAGTTAATTCTATTTATTGCTAGGGTTCTATTATATTTTCTATAATAATACAGGTACAGATAAGATAATATAGGTATATAGATTCAGGCAGATATGTCTGTGTATATATATAGGTATATACATAGATAGATAGATATTTTTATTGAATTTACTTTGATTGTATAGAATAACATTGAGAAAATAGTATTTATTAATATATCTTCCTTTTTTGTGTATTTATGTACTTATATAAGTTTAAGCATTCTCCAAATAATCTCCACACTTACTTTTCTTATTTTATTTTAATAAATCTATTGATTTTGTGACTGTTCATTTCAAAATTAATGTTACGCATATTTAAAGTATACAGCATGATGCTATAATATATATGTACAGTAAAATGGTTATGATAATGGAGCAACTTAACATAGGCATTATTTCACAGTGACCATTTTTACTCTCTGTGAAAAGGGCAGATGCAATCTACTAATTTGGAAAAAACCTTGAACACAATACACAATGTACTATATATTTTGCATTACAATTTTTACCTACATTTTTGCTACTTCATATTCTTTGATATATATCTCCCTATTTGCTTCCTCTCCCCCAACCCTGGTAATCAAAGTTTTCTTCTCTCTCTCTCTCTCTCTCTCTCTCTCTCTCTCTCTCTATATATATATATATATATATATATATATATATATATATATATATATATATGATGGGATAATACTCATCCTTAAAAAAGGGAAGAGATCTTCCCATTTGCTGCAATATGGATGGACCTAGAAGACATGCTAAGTGAAATAAGCCAGACAAAGAAACAAAAAAATTGGATGATTTCATAATCCAGTAGCTATAGAAAATTTTAACTGACCAATAGCAATCAAAGAGATTGAAGCAGCAATAAGGAGCCTACCATCAGAGAAAAGCCTGGGGCCAGATAGTTTCCCAGACAAATTTTATAAATAGAAAGAAACGGGACTCTCTAAAATACATTCTGTGAAGTCAATATCACATTAATACCAAAACCAAATAATTACATCTCAGGAAAACTACAGGCCAATAATATTGATGAAACTAGATGCAAAACTTCTAAACAAAATATTGGCAACATTCATTCAAAGCCACATCAAGAAAATTATACAACACGGCCAAGTCGGTTTCATTCCAGGGATGCAAGGCTGGTTCAACATATGAAAAATAATCCATGTAATTCACCACATAAACAGAACTAAGAACAAAAATCACACCATTTCAATAAATGCTGAAAAAGTATTCAACAAAATCCAACAGCCATTTATGCTAAAAACACTGCAGAGAATGATAATAGAAGGAATGTACCTTAACACCATAAAGGCAATATAGAATAGGTCCACAGCCAACATCATAGTGAATGGGGAAAAACTATGAGAGTTCCCCTTAAAAATAGTAAGCTCAAATAAAGAGGTTCCACAAATATTCTAGATGTGATTTTATTATCCCTTTACATTTTCTAATTTTAAAGTAGTTTTAAACAATGAGAAAATCATGTTGATTTCAAATATTTCAGTTCATTATATATGGAAATAATGAACTGAAATATTTGAAATCAACACGATTTCAAATTCAAATTTCAAAACTCACATTTCATTTATTCTTGTCCTATATAATTGACTAGGTTCTCCAGAAGAATAGGAACAATAGCAACAATGAGAAATATACTTGGCTTGTTCATTTATTTTTGGCACCAGGGATTGAACTCAAAGGCATTCAAACTCAGAGGTACATTGCCAATCTTATTTTATTCTGAAACAAGCTCTCCTGAAATTGCTGAGACTGGCCTTGAACCTGCAATCCTCCTGTCTCAGTCTGCCACATACTGGGATTACAGGTGTGTGCCACTGTGCCAGGATTGTTTATTACCTTAATATGAATTATTTTATCATACCTAGGTAAGTATGTTTTATTCTATTCCTTGGTTAGTAAGAGCATTTCTCAGGACAAGGTATTGATTAGGTAATTTTAGCAAATGACATTAGATATATTATTTCTACCAGTAAAAGTGACTAGGTCTGGTTTCCTGAACTTCTCCTAGAAAATAAAGAACAGATATTAAGTAGTACTGTTCACTGTTTTGCTCTTGAATAAAATTTCAACTTCATTCTTAATATAAATATTATTCCACATAAAGTTAACAACTGAAAGCTCTGAATTTTATCCCTTTAAACGTTTTCCTTCATTCTCTTAAAATAAGGTGAGGATGGTGATAAATGCTTATAATCTCAGCTATTTCAGAGACTGAGGCAGGAAGAACTCAAGTTCTAGGCCAACCTTGGCAACTTAGCCAGATCCTGGGCTGGGGATATAGCTCAGTAGAGTGAGGCAAGTCTGCCTATCTATCTATCTATCTATCTATCTATCTATCTATCTATCTATCTATCATCTATCTATCATCTATCTCCTATCTCCGTATGTTTGTGTGTGTGTGTATGAATGGAATTTCATTCTAAGTAAATGATGTCCCAAACAAAAAATTGTTTTATTTTAATTTAGACAAAATTGTAAATAGGTAATTACTGTTCAAGTTTATAGTGTTTTACTTTTAAAAGGCATATTTAAATTAATGTATCTTTAGATAGGAAAGAAAGCTATATTCTAGATTAGATAAGGTAATAGTTTAATTTGCCTATAGATAAAGTTACACAGTAGGAGAAAGTAGAACAGAAGCTTACTCATAATCACTAACTGTAAATGAACATCATAAGAAATAGGATGAATCTCCCATGTTTCCTCTGTTATGATTATCATACCAATGGCTCTGAAATTGTTTCTTCACTCATTATATCACTTTGCACCTTAATGGCCATTATATACACATTTTTCGTATTAAAAATAATTAAACTAAGATAAGTTTGGGCATATTCAAAGGAGAAATTTAGCTTGAAAGAGAAAATTTTCTAAAGGTGCATATAACCTTGAAAGAACTAAGCTTCTACAGGGTTATATAAGCCAAATGCAAATTAGGCCTAAGCTCTGACATTCTTTTTCAATTTCTCATTAATATTTGTTTCTCTGAGTGTCATGTAATGAAGAAAGAACTAGATGAATTTTCAGTAAAGATTACATATGTTCCCAAGAAATCATAGTCATGTAATTCTATAACTCTGGATCTTTATGCTGAATAAAATAAGAAAAAAGAAAGAAATCTGTATTTTATGAAGTTGAAACTAATTATGGTAATACATGCCTGCATATTTTAAGGTAAAATAATAGAAAACAAAATTTTATTTTTGCCAGAAATTCATTTTTGAATTTTGTACAGATTTATTATATACTTTAAGCTTACTACATGTAGATTTACTTTGATGTTTTTATTTAAGCTATTTTCACTGCCTAAAATGCCTAGTCATATTTCTTTTCATTTATTTAACTGAATAAATGCTATCAATCAGTCAATGTCTAGGGACTTGCTTTGCAATTGTGTTCTTAAATGCCCCCAAAGCTCATCACCCAATGACCTTTCCAACTTCTAAACTGTTGTAGCCAAGTGGGTTCTATAATATACTTTCTTCTAATCCTAGTATGAATATATACATAGATATACACATATACACACAGAGACATAAACTCATATATGTAGGGACCTGAGATTCTTTTTTAAATATTTTAAGAAAATAGTAACTTCTTTAAGATTATCAAATCAATACTTTTCTTAAATATAATCTACTCAGAACGGATTAGCACTCACTCCATTCCAAGTTCCATGCTTGTTGCTAAATATCAAAAATATGCAAGAAAGACACAGGCTCTGAACTCATCGTGCTTATAGCATATATGGCATAAATTAATTTCAATGTGTCAGGCAATATATATACATGCATATGTATATACATATATATGGTATGTATATATTTGGTATATATATGTATATACATAATTGTTTTTATATATTCTCTATATAGATATTTTAATATCTTAAAATTTTAAATATATTAAAGAAATATAGCACTGATCACTTATCAACACCTTGGGAAGGTATTAAAATGTGAAAATACTCAATTGCATTCCTTTAATTGTTTCAGTCTGTATGAATAACTCAGAAGTCATCACACCTATCTTATGAGTGACATCAAATCTTACACTAGAGTGCTTGTCTATCAAAAATCTTTACTGTAGTTATCTTTTTTTTTTTCTTTTGTGGTTCTGGGGATTGAACTCAGGGGCATTCTACCTTCGAGCTACACCCCCAGTCCTATTTTTTTTTTTTTTTTTTTTTTTTGGTACTGGGGATTGAACTCAGAGGCATTCTACCTCCGAGCTATACCCCCATCCCTATTTTTTATTCTTTATTTTGAAACAGGTTCTCACTAAGTTGCAGAAGGCCTCTCTAAGTAGCTGAGGCTGGCTGCGAACCCGGATCCTCCAGTCTCAGCCTCCCAAATGCTGGGATTACAAGCGTGTACCACCACGCACGGCTTGTGGTTACCTTTTCTATTTTCTTTATTTTTTAGGATTAAAGAGGGATGTAATCTTTCAAAATGTATATTAATATCATGACATATTGTACACCTCAAATAAAGATAGTAAAGACAAGAATAAAAACTAAAAACAAAAGGATTAGAATGTATTACTGTATTTAAAATGAGAAATATTAGGCTAAACACTGGAAAAAGTAAAATTTAAGCCATAATTTAGAAATGATGCAAAATATTTCTTCTTGAGGAAGTTCCTTCAAAAATTAGATCAGAATAAAATGTATCAATATACAATTGAGATTGTACACTTTAATTATAAAAATAGTAATAATCTCTAAATTAGACATTTCCTTTCTGCAGAAATTAAATGAGGTTAATACAATGGGTGAAGTGAACTTAATTTACAAGGCCATTATAGCTGAAATGCTTCAAATAAATTTCTGTTCAGTTCTTATCCTTTTCATAAAGTTGATTTATGAAGAAATATGCAAGTCTAGAGTAGTCCTCTAAAGTATGCTTTTTATAAGATTATTTTACACAAAATGGTTATTGACCATATGTAGTTTGTCTAGGCCTTTACCCAGAGGGACTATTAACATAATTCATTTACAATTCAGTTAGCAAGAAAATGTGTTAAATTAAATTTTACTCTGAAACAATAAATCAAACCAATGTGAAATATATTACATCCCATAAAATGAACAAACAGTGATCAAACTGTACAACTGAACTATGTAGCTCACATATTCTAAGACATTTAAAATATCATCTCCATACAGTCACTAAATAAGTCATAAGATCCATAGGGTTTACATAAGCACAAGTGAATAACTTTGAGTAATATTATAGCTTTTTGTTGTAAGTTTATGATGATGAAATAAACACAGCAATATCTCCTTATAACCTACATCAAGTCTTTTTCTAATCATAAAAGCATAAATTCCCCAGTGTAATTGGGATTAAAATATATTTTTATCTCATGTTGATTATCATCATGATCTTTAGCATTTTAAAGTAATTAAAATAAAGAGCTATCAATATTAGAATTCTGTTCATAGGATCAGAATGTTGTAGTAAACATCAAATAAACTTTACTATCTATCACAGTCTATAAATAATACAACATCAAGTTCAATGCCTTAGCCAGATATGGTGCTTAGTTAGTAATTATTATTTTGTTGTATCTCTGAAACAAAATAGATCAAAGAAAAATAGGATATTAATCATTTCTTACCGTTTTCTGAAGTAGTAGTTAACAAGAAGGTTTCTTCCATTTTCCAAATCTAATGAAGTCCCTGGCATGCAAAATTTTTGTAGGAATTGCAATATGCAAATTTGATACTATGTATGGAGAAAAGATTCCTATTGCTGAGAACATCTATCTATCTATCTATCGATCGATCAATCTATCATCTATCTGGTTATCTATCAAAACCAGTTATGATCTCATTTCAAATATACTATTTCGCCGGGCGTGGTGGCGCACGCTTGTAATCCCAGCATTCGGGAGGCTGAGACCCGAGGATCCGGGTTCGCGGCCAGCCTCAGCTACCTAGTGAGGCCCTCCGCAACTTAGTGAGACTTGGTTTCAAAATAAAGAATAAAAAAAAAAAATAGGGCTGGGGGTGTAGCTCGGAGGTAGAATGCCCCTGAGTTCAATCCCCAGTACTGCAAAAAAAAAAAAAAAAAAAAAAAAAAAAAAAAAAAAAAAAAAAAAAAAAAAAAATATATATATATATATATATATATATATATATATATATATATATATATACTATTTCAGACTGTGTATGTGCATCTGTTTGGTTATGTTTTTGTCTTGATTTTGAAATATGCTTACATCTTTAATGATAATGTTTTCTCTTAGAATATATACAATTCTTATTAGAGATGCTATCTCTTAAACTAAACTAATACATTTTATGTGCTTTGATTGGTGCATTATTATCTCACACCATAATGTAAATCATGTTGACATTGACATACATGCACACAGCACTTGGTGCCGCCCCCGCCCCCCTCCGGCTTCCCATCTCTTCCTTTCCCATACTGAGGACTGGGACTGATATTGGGATTTTCACATATGTACACACAGTCAATGCTAGTATTTTCAATCATGGACTTCAGTCTCCCCCCTCCTCTTCCCTTGAACCACTTCTCTGGCTCCATTGAGGTTTCTCCTCCATTATCTGGAGTCCCTCTGGTATCCCAGTGACTCCCTAGCCTGCGCATATTAAAGAAAACATACATCCCTTCACTTTCTGTGACTGACCAATCTCACTTAACATAATGTTCTCCATTTTCTTCCATTTTTTTTGCAAATGACATGATTTTATTCTTCTTTATTGTTGAGTAGAATTCCATTGTGTGTATTTCATATAGTTTTGTGATCCATTCATCTGTTGATGGACACTTGGTTTGATTCCATTATTTGGCTATTGTGAATTGTGCTGCTATGAACATGGGTATGCATATATTACTGTACTTCTCTGGTTTCAACCTCTTTGGAAAGATACCCAGAAGTGGTATGGCTGAATCTTATGATGGATCTGTTCCCAGTTTTCTAAGGAATCTCCACACTGATCTCTATAGTGTCTGAACTAGTTTGCAATCCCACCAACAGTGTAGAAGGGTCCCTATTTCCCCACATCCTCACCAACATTTATTGTTATTTGACTTCTTGGTGATTGCCATTCTGATTGGGTTTAGATGGAATGTCAATGTAGTTTTGATTTATATCTCCTCATTGCTAATGATTTTGAACATTTTTTCATGTATATATTGGCCATTTGCTTGCACTGAATTGAATAAACTAATATTTTGAAAACAACCTCATATTTTTGTTTCAAATACATATTACATATCTCTTAGAACTAAAGATCCTATACAACCCATGTTTAAATTGAATTAATGGCACTACTAGAAGCTATCTATGATATTGTGGGTTTATAAAACTAGCCAATGGAAAAAAGTTCATTATCTTTATTGATCATATAATTTATCTGATAGATAAGAAAATGTCATATTCGCAATATAACTTGCAAATGTCTTCTACAATAAGCTCATAGATAAAATGTTGAATCCAAACAAGAATGTATTATTTTAAAAACACACAGGTAGTAGAATGCCCTACCCAAAGAGTAGTTAAAAGTGACTTTGTGATCAATCTCCAGTGACATGTAGTTAAGTATTCCATGTCTCTCATCTGGACTGCTTCTTGACCTCTTGCCAATTATTTGCATGTTGACTCATAAAAATATAGCTATTATAATAAAATATGTCATCATGCTGGAAAGAATACCTCTTATTATTTATAATAAAATCTAGCTGTGGATATCTTAACAACAATATTATCAAAGCCAATGAAGTGAAACTTAATAGAGATCAACTGACAATTTAGCATTAACATTGTCAAGAGCAATTTTGAGAACAATGTGGATTCAGACATTATTTGATTGGAAATCAGTCAATTAAATTGTTCACCTAAGGGTTTGTAGATGTAGCTCAGTGATAGACCATGTATCTATCTAGCATGCATGAAGCCCTTGATTCAATTCCTACCATCATAAAAAATATAACTAGGTGTAGAAGCTATTATTACTATGCAGGTAATTAATAACAAAAGCTAACCAGATGAGTAAAAGTTGCAGGCATCCACTCTGGAGAAGGTGGAGACTTAATGACCACTTCAAATAGTGGAAAGAGGTCATGGTTTCTCTAGGTAAAAACAAAATCAGTGGGTGAATGTTACAAAGACATAGATTGTTGTTTAGTGTATTAAAGAATATTTAGGTAATAATGCCACTTTTAAAAATTAGACTTAAGAAGCAAAAGGAAAGATCTGCCCCAGAAATACTTCCAGTTAGCAGGGAGATTCACTTAGAGGACATAAAGACATCTGTCATTTGCAAGAGTGAAGGTATTGTGGTCTACTTGACATATTGTCTTAGATTATGTATTCTCTCATTTTCACACATATTATTGCATTTACTCTTTAAAAGAAACAAAGTAGGTGGAACAAGAACTATATAGAGTTACATTTAGTGAGACATAATGAATAAAATGGCTTCCAATGATCATCGAACTAATAAGTGGTAGAGCAGAACTACTTTCAACTCTAAATTCTGATTAATGTTTGAGCAATTAACAGAAACACTTAGTGAATTCATTTACTATAGTCCTGTTTACACCTCTATAATCACCTTAATTAATTTTTTATCAGGCCTCTGCCTGCATTGATGTGATTGATCCCTGTCAATGAATAATAAGATACTTGACTTTCCCATTTTGCACTTTTAGTACCAGTTAGATCCTTAAAAAACATGCCTTACCAAATTGAGAACACATTTTACCCCCTCATAATTGAAATTTAAAGATGCATTAAAATTTAAATATTTTATATAATTTTCTTAAATGTTATGACATATGTATATATGTGTATATATATATATCTTAGTGTTTAAATATATTTATATTCACTTTTATTTGGTAAATGAGGATGCTGTTAAATAGTATTAGAAAATGCAATATATGGGACTGGTCAGACTTTGGTTTTCAATTAAGTAACATTTTTAAATGAAATCTACGTAAGTTATAAAATGCATTACTGCCTGTCAGAAAAAAGTAATGAGCTTGTATTTTGCAGCTGTGTGTAAATTGCATGCATTTTATATTTCTAAGGAGAGGCCTCTATCAATCAATATTTTTTTAGAAAATGACAGTCCTCAGTTAGGTAGAGATTGTTACTGAAGCTGATAAATGTTTACCCTTCACTGGAGACTGACAAATAGCATATGACATAGACTACTTTTGTGCTTTTATGCTGCTTACATTAGAACCTATCTAGGAATATAAAATTCAAAAATGTGATTTTAATGTAAAACTGCATTGGAAATTCTTGTGAGGAATTTTCCTGGACACCCCAAAGGATCATTTTGGGAAACATATAGGTATTACATGTATAAGATAAATAAATGGAGCAGAGATTTAAAACACATATAAGCCAATATTGTGACATGGAAAAATATAATAAAACACATTTAAATGATCACCTCGTGAGGTCTATATCCAAATGTTTTTTCAAACAGAGTCCCGGCAACTGTTCTGGTTTGTTTGTGGCCTGTTTAACGGCTGTAATCTCCCCAAAGTAAGCTAAAGTTATTTAAACCATGTCTCTTTTTATATATAACAGATTTATTTGAACTCAGAGACCACTAGACCACATAAATGTCACATTAATATTCTAATGTGAGCTATGCCGTGCTAGTAAAAAAAAAAAAAAAAGAAAGAAAGACTTGTCTTATCATACATTTCACCTTAGCCTATGACAAAATGTGATACTGTGATACTTATGGTATTAATTGGCATATTAAATAGTAATGCAGCTATTTTTAAAATATATAACAAATGGAAAATAGCATTTTTTGCAATCTGCGCATATATATATATATATATATATATATCCTAAACTTCTTGGTTAAGTGAAAACCTCCCATGGAAACTTTTCATTCTTCTTACCTTTTTAGCTTTCTTTCTTTCTCTTTCATTTTTTTTAAATCTTCCTTCTCTTTTTTCAGTTCTTAAACTGAAGACGTCCTGAATTTGACCATGCCTACCTAAATATTTTGATATTCTTTCCATGTTAATTTACCAAATAAAAATAATATTATTTATCCATTCATTTAAGAAATATTTGAGTATCATTTTCCAGCATTATGCCAGGTACTAGGGCATAACTATTAACAAAAGATTCAACAAATACTTATGTGTGTGTGTGTGTGTGTGTGTGTGTGTGTGTGTGTGTGTGTGACTAGGGATTAAACCCAGAGGCAGTCTACCTCCAAACTACACCCCCAGACCTATTTTTTATTTTTATTTTGAAACACGGTTTTGCCAGTTTGATGAGAGTCTCATTACTTGATCAAACCTGTGATCCTCTTGTCTCAGCCTCTCAAGTACTGGGATTACAAGCGTGTGACACCCAGCTCAACAAAAACTTTTGTCATGGTTCTTAGATTCTAGCAAAGGGGCACTGCATTTTTTGCAAGTGCTAATATACAAGAAGATAATGTTGTCAAATAGTTACTCTTATAGACAACCAGTAATTTAGCTTTTCAGCTTCAGGACCATTTCATGTTAGTGAATATTTCAGCTTATATTTTACATATTATATTTCAAAACTCATTTCAAAAACTGAATTATAGTAGCTTGGAATGGTGAGTGATTCTCCAAGAGCAGTAAAGAATCCTTCTATCTCATCATAAATCCTCTAGAAAATCTATTTTTAACACTTCCACAGATTCATGGATCATCCTAGCAGATCCCCTTTTCTTCAATTTCTCCTAAAAATAATTAGATGAACTTTAGTAAAGGGTCATAAGATGAAAAAATTGTGCCTATTGTGCCTTTTCATATTTATGTCTCACAAAAGGATTTTCATACTAAGAAATTCAGGAGAATATATGTCTTAATATATTTTGCTTAATAATTAACTAAACAGGTCATTCTATTAACTTTCCTATCAAAGAAAAGAATGTAAGTTGAGTGGGAGATTGGACAGATCTCAAACAACAATCATGCATGCCCTACATAATAAACAATTTTCTAAGTGCCAGAACAAAATGAAAAAATGCATACCATAGCTTATACTCTATATGGCCACAGTACAAGATCTATACTTAATAGTTGGCTAAATGCTAATAGTTGATGGAGTCATCTTTTCGGCTTTGAGAAATTGTATCAGATCCAAAATTGAAAGTGCAATGTGGCTTTGAATAAATGTGTAAATATGTAATTTTCTGGGCATTATGGCACATGCCTGTAATCCCAGTATTTGAGAAGCTGAGACAAGAGGATTGCAGGTTTGAAGCCAGCCTCAGTAACTTAGTGAGGCTGTCAGCAATCTAGGAAGAAACTGTTTGCGAATAAAATATAAAGTAGGGTTGGGGTATAACTTAGATGAAGAATAACCCTGAGTTCAATTCCCAAGCTCCCACACACACAAACAAACATTCTCTCTCTCTCTCTCTCTCTCTCTCTATATATATATATATATATATATATATATATACATATATATATATACATATATATGTATATATATATATATGTATATATATATGTATATATATATATTCCAATTCAGGAGAGTTAAAATGTCAGGAAAGACCAAGACCAAAGTACGACCCAGAAAATATTTTAAGTTTTTGTTTTTTATTTTAAGATAGAGTACTAACTGGGAGGCTAAGACACAAGAATCCAAGGTTAACTTCAACAACTTAGAAAGACTCTTAGCAACCTAGTGTGACTGTGTTTCAAAGCAAACAAACAAAATTTAGCATCATTAATGCTAAAAATGGAGTAATAATATGACCAAAAGAATAGAAAATTTTTAAAATATCGGCAACTACTTAGTTTGGAATTTTTAGTATAGGTAATGGGGAGCCACAATATATTTTGAATAGTGACACCAGATGATGAAACTAGACTTTCATTCAAAGTTTGTGTTGAATAGATTTAAATCTGGGTGAGATGGCAGATCTACTTTCTTTCTTCTTCTTCTTTTTTTTTTTTTTTTTTTTTTTTTTTTTTTTTTTTTTTTTTTTTTTTTTTTTTTTTTTTTTTTTTTTTTTAGTAATGAACAGAAAAAGATTAGGACTAAAAGCCTAGCATTAACAGTCAAAATAATTGATCTTGGATCTGATACGATGTAACTGTATTTTTATGAAAATTAAAACATTACCTAGATTCAACAAAGATTTCATAAGGAGTTGATATTGTATAAATGGGGCCTAGAATGGTAAAAGCCTGGAGATGATACAGGAAGATATAAGTAAACTAAATTGACTGGAGCTCAAGAAAAATATGGACAAAACAGAAATAAACACAATTCAGCTAAGAACATGAAGACTTCCCAGTGAATTGTTGCTAGAGGTCTGATAATGTCACTGAAACACGAGGGAAAAAAGAAGCATTTGGTTTCCGGTGATGGACTTTATCTCAAACAACCCTTACTGCTCTTACAGTTATAATTCATTTATGAAAGAAAAGTATCTATCTAGGCAGGTATCCTAAAGCAATACTAAGAAAGTATATGGGTTCTGAAGTCAGTGTTGGATTACTTCCTACTAGTTATCTGCATGACATGGGAAATTTATTTTATTTCTCTTTCATACATTTTTTTCTACATTAACTAAGTGGAAGTAAGAGTACTTATCCCTTAATAAAGTGGAAATAAGAATTTAGAAAACCCAGGTAAGGTAAAGGGTACATAGTAAACTCACATGAAATATTAGCTATTTTCACAAACTAAGCAGGTTTCTTTGCTGGTAACAAAGCAGAAATGGCAATGTATATTTCAATGGAATTGAGGTAAAACTAGGATATGTAAAATCTCTGCAGAGAAGGGAACATACAGATGATAATAGTAGATCTTAAAACTTCCATAATAATAGAGAGAAGGGGAATCAGCATCAGTGGAGCAGGGCATATAAATTAAACAATATATAGATAATGCAGGTATAAATACAGAGATAGACATAGTACATCATACTGGGAAACTTTTCAAAATTCATACAAGTGAATCTCTTAAAAGGAGGGGTGTGAAATTCACCATGATATTCATTTAGCATACAATTAGTGATTTTTCAGAATACAGTTTTGTTAGGACAAATGAGGCAGAGGATAGATTTTAAAGTTAAGTTAAAAAATAAGCAATAGGTAAATATGTCAATTTTAGGTACAGAGGACACCTTGAGGATATTTGGTAACTATAATGGTTTATACTGATTTAGGATGCTCCAAAATTCTGGCCTGAATTAAATGTTTCAAATAAATTTAGTCATTTAAACATTTTGACATGAATATTGTTATTTTTTTTTTTGTACTGGAGATTGAACCCAAGGGCTTTTGAACATCTGATCTATACCTTCAATCCTATTTTATGTTTTATTTTGAAACAGTGTTTCACTAAACTGTACTGGGATTACAGGCATTTACCACCATGCCTGGCTTGTTGTATTCATATTCTAGATGATGAAGAGGAGGGACAAGGAGATTAAGGAATTTACACAATGTTGCACAGCTAAAAAACGGTTTTGAACCCAGCAGTGCAGTTCCAGTGGTTTAAGACTGACTATAACTCTGGATTCAATCCCTAGTCCTCCTCCCCATCCCATTCCCCCCCCCCAAAAAAAAGACTGACTACCTACCCAAGTTCTGAGAAAGAGTGGTGATTTGAACTTCAGTCATGTGGCTCCATCTATATTTATCCAAATATGAACAAATCACATACTAATAAAGAGTTGACTATTTTAAAATTAACTTTGTATAAACTGGTATGAGAGAGAACCTGCCTTAAAGTGGTTTAAGAGGATGGGAGAGAAAGTACAGTAGGAGATTAACATAAAACATTATATGTGATTGCTTCTACCAAAAAGGTGTGAATTTGGAAAGTGTCCAGGCAATACTTCTAGGTAGAATGACTCAGAAAAGGTTTGCACAAAGTATATATCAATAAAGCTAACCCAGGAGAGAGGAGAGACCCTAGAGTCAGTTCAAGAAATTATAAACAAACCAGTGGTTATAGTTTAAGATAAAGTTGAAAATTGAGAAATATGTAGTTGAAATATGAACAAAGTTAGTTGTAATTGCTACTGGTAAAGTATTTAAATGGGGAAATGATATGAAACGAATATTTTATTTAGGGCAATGTTCCTCATAATGTTCACAGTGTATTCTAAAGACCAGCAGTATCAATACCACCCAGGAATTTGTTAGAAAAGCAACTTATCTGGCTCTATTCTAGGCCTACAAGATTATAAACTCTGGGAGGAGCCCAGAATCTTTTATTTTAACAAGTCTCTAGGTTATAGGTTATTCTGATGCATGCTCAAGAACCTACGCTTACTTTTTTTTCTTTTTTCTTTTAGTTATGGGGATTGAACTCAGAGACATTCCACCTCTGAGCTACTCCCCCAGCCCTATTTTTATCTTTTATTTTTAAACAGGGTCTCGCTAGGTTGATGAGCGTATCACTAAGTTGCTGAGACTGACCTCCAACCTGAGATCCTCCTGTCTTAGCTTCTTAAATGTTGGGATTACAGGCATGTACCACCATGCCTAGCTCAGAATCCATTCTTTAAGGAATGTGTTTTTCAAGTGAGCTCACAGAAGTTCCATTCTTTCAATCCAGGACACTGAGAGCAATCTTAACTCTGATCTCCAGAACTCTCATGTAGCCACATGACTTGATTCATCAAATGAAATGTGAACAGAAGTGATGTATGCCACATCAAAGTGGAAGTTTTGTGGTATATCATGTGGTTTCATCTGCTCTCATGGTCTCAAGGTTTATGTTGAGATCATTCCCCTAAAACTCAGGTCCTTCAGCTCATTACAGTGAACTGATATCTGTACCAATCTATAAGGACATGAAGCATTCATTAAAAATACATTCTATTGTTTTGAGTCCCTGAGATATTAGTTGTGTGTGTGTGTGTGTGTGTGTGTGTGTATGTGTGTGTGTGTGTGTGTGTGGTACTAGGGATTGAATTCAGAGGAATTCTACCTCCGAGCTACACCCACAGTCCTATATTTTATTTTTATTTTGAAAAAGGTTCTCGCTAGGTTGATGAGAGTCTCAGTACTTACTCAGGCTGGCCATGAAACTGTGATCCTCCTGTTTCAGCCTCCCAAATATTGTGATTACAAAGGTACATCACCACACTCTGATGATATTAGACTTTTGTTATGGATGCATAACCTGGCCTACCTTAATTTATGGGAGCATGATATAAGGAAAGAATTGGTTTTGTGGCAAAAGATAACATATTTACTGAGAGTTTAAGTTTAAGATGTCGATAAAAGAGAGAATAGTGTGAATCAATATTTCTTAAAAGTCAGAAAAGGAATACATATTTTTCATTAACATGATATAGAGAGATAAATATATAAATGACTTCTAACATATTTGCATTGTTTATCTCTCAGTGTAGAGATTTGAGGTTAATATTCACTTAATCTATTATTATTACACATAAAGCAAAACATAATAAGAAAAAGAAACAAATATGAAAACAGTAAAAAGTCTTTTATGGCACAGAATTTGCTTCAAAGTTTACCTTCTCAAGAGGAAAAAAGTTTAGAAGTTATATTACAGAAGCATATGTGCCTACATATGTATGTGTTTCTGTTTACTATATCATGATTTCTTATTATATACAGTATACTGTTTCAAGTTCTTTCCCCATATTACTTCTATGATACTATAATTTTTCTGGTAAAGACTTATAATTCCAAGATTACCAATGAATACCCAAGGGCTAATACAACATACTCTAGATCACACAATGAGTAAGCAGAGGCTTTGGGCTTCAAATCAAGTTCTTTATGACTTTAAAACAGGCTTTTTTCATGCAAGAATGCTGTTGTATGAGAGTTTGTATGACTACATACATATCTACACATGTTGTGTGTATATGCAGAAGCAAGTTATAATATTTGGTAGCCTTTAAAAAATAAATGATTCTATCCATGCACAGTGATGCATGCCTATAATCCCAGTACTTAGGATGCTGAGAAAGGAGGACTGCAGTTGGAAGCCAGCACATGATAACTTAGCAAGACCTTGTTTCAAAAAAAAAAAAAAAAAAGAGCCGGGCGTGGTGGCGCACGCTTGTAATCCCAGCATTCGGGAGGTTGAGACCGGAGGATCCGGGTTCGCGGCCAGCCTCAGCTACCTAGTGAGGCCCTCCGCAACTTAGTGAGACTCGGTTTCAAAATAAAGAATAAAAAATAGGGCTGGGAGTATAGCTCGGAGGTAGAACGCCCCTGAGTTCAGCCTTTCTATGATCACAACTAAATTTGTTTTTTATAATAAAGTGATGTAATAAGGAATCATGACTCTTTATAAGGGTGATAGCACTGACATTTCTAAGTCAAAGGATGTTTTTGTGACTTAATGAATGGGGTACCTAAATACCTACAATTGAATTCCAAAGTCTCATGCATCTACAATACATTTCTTTTCAAATCCTTGTCATCCTCTCCTTATCAGTTAGATTTCTAAGATACTAAAGCTTTTTCTTTCCTTCTCGAACAGTAGACACTGAAAAATTTGAAGCTAGACTTAGCACATATGTTTTTACTAATGGAATATCATTGATTACCGTAAATCCATATCAACCACTTTACCTGCCTACTAGATTGCACAACTAGAAATAATGGTACTTTTAAGATATATAAACTTTGGTTGATAAGGTAATACTCTGGAGCACATAAATGAACTTCTGAAAGGTCCATGAATCCTCTAATGTTGTGTATAAACTGTTTTGTGTTTGTATCAATGTACATAAGGGAGTACCCAGAACTTCTGCCATATCTCTAATAGGTATAATAGCCACAAGATATTTGGCTGTATCAGCTTATGAGTATATTAAAGCATTGAATTATACACTTTAAGTAAATTATATGGTTGTGAATTATATCTCAATAAAGCTATTTTACTAAAAATGTCCAGCCTAGATCTTTCAGAATAAGCTTGTCAAGGCCACATTGAAGTCCCTTTAAGTTTATGTTACCATATTTTCAGAACTTATACTCCATGTTAAAAGCCCCATCTCTTGACCTGACTCAGCCCTAATTAGTTAAATATCCAATGCCCTTACCTTTGATACTCTGTACCTGGTCAATCTTATGCCATCATGATAACCTGATTACCTGGCTACCACACATTCAATTTAATAACAGCATTCTCCATTCTGGCATTTTCACTACTGCTTCTGTCTCCTGTTATACTACAGCCAAAATTTATAATATGTCTTTGATTTTTAAGAGAAAATATGATATAGTAATTCAGTTATAAGATAAATCTAATACTTCATTAAATATTCTTTGTGACCATCAAAATGTGAATGCAGATAGAATAAAAAGGGTTAGAGAAGCCCAAGGATTCAATTACAATAAGGAGTAAAACAAGTGACCAAGCACCATGATGATGGAAGGAGTGAAAATATTATTGGTCATTATATCTGATTAATGAGGAGAAAAGCTGTAAGGCAAAGAAGACCGGGGAGCAATAATGTAATTTTAAGCCACTGGAAAAGGCCAGAACCCAACATACTGGAAAGGCATATACACACTCTAATGCATATGGATGTAAGTTTCTTTCTGACTCCCGTCTATCTTTCCTTAATTTTTTTCTCCTTTCTTTTTCTTAGCTTCTTTTCCTTGGATGGGAAGGTCATCTTGCTCTTTACTAACCTGATATACTGATTGCTTTGTTTAAGCTACTTGGTATATTTGTTTTTACCACTTATGTACTTTAAAAATAAACCTCCTTCCCAGACTTTCTGAGGCCAAGACACCAGGAAAAATTGGCTTAAATGGGACATTAGACCACTGGCCCAAGGCTGGCCATTTTGGGCCACTACCAAAAGCTTACCCTAGTGATTACACACAAAGTTTAAGCAGCTGTCTCCATAAAAGGGAGAAGTATTGAGGCATCTCTTTGAGGTCTCACCCATGGATTGAATACACGGCTTGAGACTGTCTGTCTGGCCAAGACTACAGAGAGATTACTGGTGAGATGACCCACCTCTGCCCTAGACATTGCAGTGTCCCCTGGTCTGGTGCTCTATATCATTTTCTCTTTCTAATATTGCATTATACTGTGTTTTTAATTGATATTTCTAACACCATCTCCAATGCAGGAAAATTCTCCAGGATGTGTTGCTTTAATATTACTGATTTCATATATTGAGGTGAGATTTTAATGTGTTTTTATTATTTTCTCATATTAAATTGTCTTGTATCTTTGATTGTGTTAGAGTGGCTTTATATTCACCCACAGATCAGAACTCATTTGGCACAATACAGACATTCAGGTCAAAAGAACAAGGATAAATGGGGAAAAAAAGTATTCAGTAATTATACCAAACTACTGAGAACATAGGAAGTAATTTATGACGATACCAAAAGAAAGACACAGAGTAGTATGTGTAAGGAGAACAGGCTGGGGCAAAGAATTAAGGCTTTGAGGAATGGATTTGCTGCTTCCCATCTGTGTGGCATTGGACAAATAAGTAATCCTTTCTGAGCTTTATTTTTTCCTCTGTAAAACTGATACATTCAATAAATCATTTAAACCTCATTACAATCCTGTGATGTAGATACTTATTATCTCCACTTTCCAGACGACGAAACTCAGGCCAAGAGAGGATATGTAAGTTGCCAAATATCATATTGCTAGCAAATGGCAAAGCAGAGATTCAAACCCTATTAGGCAGGTACCAATGGTATTCTTTGTGTTCTCCTCAGCTCCTCACATTTCACTGCATGCTGGTCCATTTTCCACCCATCAGCTTCTGAATCTATTTACCCACTGAAGTCTCCTCTTCCTCAGTTCCTGTGACAGATTAAAAATGATAGGGGCTGGATGTACACTCCCCTACCCCAGGATCCCTCAGACTATGACTAGCAGAAGTCGGTGTCTTAGTACCCCAGAATCCTCATCTCTTCAAATGACTCTGAACTGCATGTCCTACCCCATTTCCCAACATTCCCCAGTGGGATTCAGCCCCAGTTGCTCACAATGGCAGTTCTTGAAATGTACACTTTATTGGTTTGCATGCCTTCATTGTCTTATTCTTTACTCCCTTATTCATGTTCTCTTACTGAATAAATGATAAGCACAATGATCTCAGCAAATAATAGAGGTATAACTTTAAACAGCTATTATTTTATTATCGCTATTAATAACATTGATAACTATAACAGAATTTAGAAGGTGCCCTTATTTTTATTCTTTTGGTATGGAGTCTATCCATAAGTCTCATATGTCTTAGAATATTGTTGGCATTGAATTTACAATCTCAGGTGCCAATAACTTCTGAATACCAGAAAAGTGTCCAAGGGAGGAAAGAAAAGAGATTTAATGATTCTGCTGAATGTGCCCAGTGAAAAAGGAATGACAGAAAGTTCTATTTTAGCTTCAGTAGTAAAGGTAGACAAAATGCTGAACATTACTCTCTCTGAAAAGCTTTCCATAGTTCGTTCCCTAAGATGAAACAGGGTCCTATCCATGAAAAGCTGTCATACTTCCTTGTACATATGAAACTAAATAAAATCATTAGTGTTAGTGGTGAGTGGTTGGTATCTCCACTCTTGTTGATAAGAATAGGTACTGTGTTCCTTACAGTGTCACACAATTTCTAGTACATACTAGGTAACAATATATGTGCCTGTACAGGACAGGGAATGGTGAGTAAAATGAACAATTTACCCTGTTCACAAAAACATACAAAATGAACTTAAGGCATACACACACACACACACACACACACACACACACACACACACACACACACACGTCTTCATCTTTAACCCTTCTCCACTAAATTAGAACTGTGTTCGTTGCTATTCGGTTTCCTCTCGTCCATTTCTTGATCTTTTCAGCAACAATCATCAAGAACGGACAACTATTCTCATAATTTTTCACTATTCCACTAAAGTTACTTTTTGAATGTTGCCAGAATTTCTAATTTGCTAAGTCCAATAAACTATCTTGATCCACATCTTTCTACCATGTTATTTTTACTGTATTTCTTATTTAATTGCCTAAGGCATTATCAGAGATAAGGGCCTAGTATATTTACCTTCCTATCCTGTCATATGTACTTATTCTTCAAATTCCATCAATGAATCCTTTTCATTTCATTTAATCCTCCCCACCTGCCTTATCACTACTTCAGGATATAGACACCTTTTACCTGGACTAATATCCACAGTCTCTAAATGGATTTTTTCCCCTCAGACATGTCCAAATTTGAAAGAGATTCCTATCAGGAGCACTGGCTCATTATCTGCAGTGCAGTGATGGGTAGGAGCACTTCAACGCCCTTTGTCATTTGTTATTGTGTGTCAAGTTTACCAGATCAGTGTGGACATAACCATACACTGGGCTGTTTCAAGCAGTAGTCGTGCCTGCATGACCACTGCAAGGATGTGAATTTGAGATATCTAGCACAGACTAACAATCACTCTTTGATAAACTTGTTTTACAATGGATTTAAAGTAGCAACCTCAGTTGTCTTTGTTCTAAAAAGTAGTTGGCAAGAAAGCCAGAGAAAAGAAAGGGGAAATGTTTGTTCAGCCCATGAATGAGTAACTTTACAATGCTTTTCAGAACTTCGAACAGTCACCCTCATGAAAATTCTTTGTGAAACCACTGTCATAATTATCAACCAACATTTTAAGTTGAAACATATATATTGAATTTTCTGATCTTGCTCTGTATCAACACAGTTCTCACAGAACTCTGGAAATCCCTATAGCCACCTTAACTTCCATGTTTCTCTTGTCTTTTGAAATGCATTAAAGCACAAAAAATATTTTCAGGCAAAGGTAAAAATAATTGTAGGAATGATAGTTTTGCAGACAGGGAGTCTTCAATGACAGTGCAGTTCCTACAGTGAGATACTGCAATGAGTTCAAAGTGTTTACAACTTCAATCCCATCTGTCAAACCCTCCCTTCAATGAAGTAAATTCTTGGCTACAGGCCGCAAATGTGCTTTGAGAAATAAAAAGCATGTGAACACACTGGCCCAGGCAAGACAGTTATTTTAAAAATCTTTTTTTTTTTTTTTTTTTTTTTTTGCGGTACTGGGGATTGGATTAAAAATCTTATTAAAAAGTTTGCTCAAGATATTCGTAATTTCAGTAACATGTCTATAGTAATACATCATGCGGTTGTTGACAGAGTATTCAGTTTTACTATGATCATGATTTGTATAAACCATACAGTCATAAAGTCTAAAATTTTCAGGGATTTTTTTCTGTTTAAGCTAATACACTGCATAATTATGTAATTTTATTAACAAAAAAATTGTTTTGTTACTTCAGAAGACTTAGCACAGAATTACCTTTATATAGTAAAAATAAGAGATATAAATAGTAGACAACATGCCTGTAATCCCAGGGAGGCTAAGACAGAAGGATCACAGGTTTGAGACCTGTCTGGAGCCATCTTAGCCCACGCAATGACGTCACCATTTCAGACCGGCTTAACCATGTATACATTACATGCTAAGTGGAAATTGTCTGCATGCAGAAAAGCTTTTTTGGACCAGATGATATCGAAAGGTGGATATTGATGACCTCCTCTTCTCCCTTAAATGTTCACCTGGCCATTCCGTAGTCTTAACTTGTAATTGCCACTCCCTGACATTAACTTGTGATATTCTTCCTATTCCTTTTGTTTGAACCCTTATAAAAAGAAAGCCCTGGCTACAGTAGGACAGGAGAATTGTCATCTATCTCCTCCCCAAACCAATTATTCAGTTCTCTTAAAATTATTATATCAGACTTCTTGTTGTTGTATTATTTTCCTATGAGAAGACTATTGTCAGGAAGCTGCCTTGAGCAAAGACCTTCCAGTTGCAGGAACCATGGAATAACATTAAGGAAGCTGTCTGACCAGTGACCTTCCATGGCATTAACCATAAAATAATTTTCAAGGTGCTGCATGAAGCAATAACCTTCCATGGTGGGACTAAGAAGCAAGCAGTGCCCACTAGAGCCCACAATGGACACCAACATCAGCAATTTAGCGAGACTCTTAGAAACTGTGCAAAACCCTGTTTTAAAAGAAAAAGTAAAAAGTGCTAGAGGTGTACATGTTCACAGGTAGAATGCTCCTGCATTTTATCCCTAGTACCAAAATATAAATACATAAATAAAAATTTAAAAATATAAAACAGTACACAATGCAAACATAAAGTCATAAAAACTTTAAATAATTACTTAAAAATATAATTAAAATTACCTATCATTTTCATCAAATCTGTAAATTGTGTTCCAAAAAGTTCTAAAACTCAGTCTTCATTGTTAGATTTAAAAGTGTTTATCTAGATAATAATGTGCACTATTTTCTTGCATATTAGTAATGCATACTCACATGTTCAGATAGCACTGCAAACAACTCTAGGGAACTGCATTCCCTAGAAGATACAGGAACACAGACAACTGAATGCAAACTATATTCAGGCTCTTTTAAATTTTATAAGATCTACATCATTCAGCAGAATCTGATGCAAAGATTTGATTCAAAACTGAGGTAAGAAGCAATGGGGATGTTTCTCAAACTGTGGGTCCAGATTTTAGCATCATGAGGGTGTTCGTTAGAAATACAGGATCTCAAGTCCTTTTCCAGATCTATGTGATAAGCAATTTTGAGGGTGGAATACAGGACTCTGTGTTTTTAAAACATTACACACAGAATTCTGATGCATATTAAAGTTTGAGAATCATTGGTCTTGATAACAGTTTTCCATTGGATTTCTTTAAAGAAGTCTCCTCAAATTTTTCATTCAATAGGTGTGGGAAATTTATACTTATTGAGAAGCATCCCAGGTGATTCTGATGATCTAACCCATTTGGGGCTCTTCTTCTAGAACAGAGCATATTTGAAAAAACAGTAGCATCAGTGTCTCCTGGGTGCTTTATGGAAATGTAATATCTTGTATCACACCCCAGACCATCACAGTCAAAGCTTCTGAGAGGCTCAGGAATTCAATCAAAATCTCTGAAAGGCCCAGGAACCTGTGTTTCAAAAACCTCTCCTAATGATTCTGATGCAGGCTAAATTTTGCGAACAAAGCATTGGATGAGAAAAGATTAGAAAAGTACACATTAATGGATTTCGCTGCAACATTTCCACAGCATATATATATATATACTGTGCTTTGATCATGTCCACTTTCCCTTATGACCTCTCTTGCCCTCCCCACTCTCTCCCCACTACCTATCTCATTCTCTAAAAGTCCTTCTACTTTCAGGCCATTCTTTTCTTTCTTTCTTTTTTATGTGCTTTTATTGTTGCATTATAGTCTCACATCATAATGTAAATCATGTTGACAATGACATACATGGACACAGCACTTGTTTCCCCCCCCAACTCCCCACCTCTCCCCTTCCCATACAGAGTACTGATATTGACACTGGTATTTGTACACATAGTCGATGGTAGTATTTTTCCATTAATGAACCTCAGTCTTCCCCTTCTCCTTTCCTTAGTCAACTTCCCTGGCTCCAGTGAGGTTTCTCTTCCATTATCTGCATGATGTCCTCCAGTTCCATTCATTTTCCTGCTGAATCACAATTCTCAATGGATAGATAACCAATCAAACCTTAGAGTTTGTCTTACATTTACTAACCAGCCTGGTTAATTTTGGAATGGAACATGCACACACCACATAATATAATGAGATTATTGCCTCTTTATATTGGCTTTTTCTGTTTGATTCCTAGAGGCACCTAGGACCTAATGGAGCAATTGCTGTATAAGTCTTCAATGGGAGATAAGTTTCTGTTAATCACTTCGTTCCCATAGAGGGGATGAAGGAAGTATTTATGTGTTATGCTTCAGGGAAAGTATCTAATCAGAGAGCTATGAACATTTCTAAGGAAGTGGCTTGCTACTTGGTTCTCTGCAATGACTGGCTTTAATGTCTTCTTATATCACATAATATGTGAACTTTTTCTCCTCTATAGTACTAGTTACTTTGAGGGATCATTTTTAAAATAAATTTGGAGACATATTATTCTTTATCAATCCCCACTTATTGACAATCTATTTTAATCATTGAATCAATATACTTTTTAGTTTTTTAATTTTCCTTATACCATCCTTCATATTTTAAGTTATCAGTCTTAAATTCCCTTAAACAGTATAATGCATGGGATGATCTAGCCTTAAAATACTTTTCAACATATATTTTTCTGAAGTTGTGTAGATATAATTATTTAAATTACAAACTTTGAGCCTGGATTCAAATCCTTGCTGACTCTTCTACAATATGCAAATTATATTCTTTGATCCTCAGTTTGCTTCCCTGTATAATAGGACTAATTGCCTTGCCCCCAACATTCTCCTGTAAGAATAAAGACTCTAGCAAAAGACCCTTAGAACTGATAAACAAATTCTGCAAAGTAGCAGATAAAAAAATCAACATACAGTTCTATAAATCCAACACTTCAACACATAGGCACAGGTAAAAGCATTATGTTAAGTGAGATTAGTCAGTCACAAAAAGTAAAAAAAAACATCAAATGCACTCCCTAATATGGGGAAGCTAGGGAGAAAACAAATGTCCAACATGTTGATTGTCACTTGTAAAATTATCATTTCAAAAAGCATGATAAAATAATTTGGCAGGGATCCAACACAACTAATCCAATACACTTAATTAAATAAAATTCTGTATCCATAGCTAAATAGTGTCCAATGATAAGATCTCAATTCAAATACTTACCTAGAAAATAGATGCCTAGATTTCTTTCCTTTATGACTTTTTAATAGCCAACCTGGGTGCAATAATGATATTATCTAGAATTTATATGGTCAACATTCAATTACTCACAACATTATTAAACAGCCTGTAAATTACTGTTTTCCCTTTGCTTTCTGCTCATAAGCACTGCTTTTCTTATTAGCTTTTCCTTAAGAAAATGGAGAGGAAATGAAATGCAGAAATATTTCAGGTGCTTAAAAACCTTTTGAACAGTATGTAAAAAGGTGGCTAAACTGAAGCTTTTGGGTTTAATGTCTTTAAGGCTATGATAACTGTTGTAGAAAGCAAAGCATAAATAGCAAAAAATTATTTTATCTATTAACAACAAAGAAAAACAATTGATTAAAAGCCAGAAGACTCACAATTAACTTAATAGTGAGAATCTGAGAATATTCATAGTTGTTCAGAAAGACAAATTAGTAATGTTAAAACACTGTGCCTTGCTCCTCAAATACCAAAAATATTTGACCTTAGGCATTACAACTGTTATTTGTTTGTTTATTTATTTATTTGTTTGCAGTACTGAGAATTGAACTCAGGGGCATTCTACCTCCAAGCTCTACCCCCAGCCCTAGTTTTAATTCTTTATTTTGAAAAAGGATCTCACTAAGTTGCAGAGTGCCTCACTAGGTAGCTGAGGCTGGTCACGAACCCGGATCCTCCAGTCTCGGCCTCCCAAATGCTGGGATTACAAGCGTACGCCACCACGCCTGGCTTATGACTGTTATTTAAATCAATAAATTGAATGAAGTTTGTTCACATAAAGGCATATAGTTATATACAGTTCAGTCAACTTTTACTAATGTGACTGTGAGCCTTTTGCATGACCTCAAAAGTGAGAGATCCTGCCTTATTTTCTTACTGTTACACCACAAATTCTAATACAGTTCTGTATACATAGAAGACACTTATAAATGTTTTCTAATCAAGTTGTTATTTACAATTTTAAAACTGATTATGGTGTTTTTCCTACCAGATGAAAATAGTGTATATTGCCATTTTAAAGTATTAATAAACCCTATGAAAGTAACAATGCATTATACATAAGAAGATACTATCATATCCATCATTTCCAATCTCTATTAATCTTTGAATAAGATAATATTTACTTAGATTAAAATATAAATTTAAATAAATAAAAATTAAATTAATCAAATTTTTACAAAAGTGAGAAAAATTATTTTCCATGTTTTAGTATGAAATAAGTGAAATTTGATTTACATCTGGAAAGAAGACAAATTTACTCATTTTAAGAATAAAGAAATGTACAAAATCATGTCATGTGCAGGAAAATGAATGGAACTAGAGAGTATTGTGCTAAGTGAGATTAGTCAGTCTTAGAAAGCCAATGGTTGTATGTTTTCTTTCTTATGTGGAAGCTAGAGAGACTTCAGATAAAGGAGAGACTCCAGTGGAGTGATGGAGAGGGCGTAGGTGAGGAGAAACCTGATGAGATCAATAGTTAAAATAATGCTATATACATATATGAAATGATTAATAGTGATTTCACTAACATGTATAGAGCTGGGGAGGAAGTGGGGTAGGATCTAGGGGGAAGCACACTGCATACTGTGAGCATGTAATTTCCTATCAGTCTGGACTTCATTATGACCCATATTACAATGCACCAATAAAATTATAAAAATAGTTATCTGGTATGAACTTTAACAATATGATACTAAATATGATAATTTATAAGTCTTCAATATATCAGATATCTGTATTATATTTTTTCCTGTATCAGGTTTTTGGAACCATAGAGACATGCATGGGCATGATCCTATAAATATAAGTATGGGATGCAAAAAAGGAAAAGGAATAAAAATAGTTATGAACCTAGGATACAGGAAGGAATTGGGGAAACTGAGGTACTATTAATATCTATGGAGTTATTCTTGATCAAACGGGTCAATTCCAAAATCTCTCCATTTTCCATCAATACTCTGCCTTCTTTCAATTTTTTTTTATATTTTTATTACTGCATTATAATTATACATCATAGTGAGGTTAAACATAATACAAATATACATGCACATATATATGCACAAAACTTTTCTTTCTTAAGCATATTATTAATCATTTAATGGAAATAAATTCATTTCCATTAAAAAACTGAAACAAGCCGGGAGGCTTGAGACCGGAGGATCCGGGTTTGCGGCCAGCTTCAGCTACTTAGTGAGGCTCTCCGCAACTTAGTGAGACCCTGTTTCAAAATAAAGAATAAAAAATAGGGCTGGGAGTATAACTCAGAAGTAGAATGCCCCTGGGTTCAATCCCTAGTACCACACACACACACAAAAGAAACAGATTAGAGCATTTTATTTTATTTTGCCTACTGAATCATGTCTAACCTTGATTTTCTTTATTGTTAGGATGACCAAAGTTAAAAAGACTTATTCTAGATCACATGGACCTCAGCATCCCAAGTCCATGTCATTGTTCTCCTATCTGCATTTCAATCAGAAGTCTTTTATTTTCCTAACAGTCTAGGCTTGGGGCCCCAGATCACTGATTTGTCTCTACCTGGAACATTGCTCCATCCTCAGCTATAATTCTTTCTCTTGTGTTTTTCATCTCTATTTCTTCAAGACAATCTAGTATCAACTCATTCTTCAGATCTCCATTTAAATATCACTTCTAGCTGGGCAGGGTGGTACATGCCTTGGTATGCTAAGACAGGAGGATCACAGGTTTGTGGTCAGCCTCAGCAACTTAGTGAGGCTCTCCACAACTCAGTGAGATCCTGTTTCAAAATAAAGAATAAAATAGGGCTGAGGGTATAGCTTAGAGGTAGAATGCCCTTGAATTTAATCTCCAGTGTATATATATATATACATATATATATATATATATATATACTGGAGATTGTATATGTATATATATTTCTGAGAAATATATATATACATATATATATTTCTCAGAAAACTGTAAATGGATCCACCATATGATCTAGCTCTACCACTTCTGGGTATCTTTCCAAAGGGACTGAAATCAGAATATTATAGTGATACATGCATATCCATGCTTATAACAACACAGTTCACAATAGACAAACTATAGAACTAGCTAGGTGTTCATCAATAGATGAATAGATTACAAAATTAAAACTAAGAGGGACTTTAGATAACGGAAGAGAAATCCCACTGAAACAAGGGAGGTGTTGTAGGGGAGGGGTAGAGGGTAGAGGAAGAATTACTAAATGAAACGTTTCCACTGACATTATGTACAGATGTGTGAACATCAGTGCCAACCTCAACATCCTATATGGTGGAGGGAGGGGAGTGAGTGGGGCAGGAGCCGGGGGAAAATTCACCAAGTGCTGTGTGCATGGATGTCACTATCACTGTGAACTACATAATGATGATGTGAGACTACAATGCAACAATCAAGGTACATAAAAATAAAATAAATTATTAATTATGCTGGTTTTCTCAAAGCGTAACAAATAGGAAGACTTGAACTTTTTAAAATATATTCAATAGATTGTCCAGTGCATCAGAAAACACTTTGCTATAGTAGGTACTCAATAAACACTTATGATATTTATACTTCTTCTAAATCTTTTCCCATTTTGCATTAAGACTACCTTAGAAATCTTTTTTATACTGGTATATCTTTCTTATTTGGTCACAAAACCCCCTGCACCATTCATCCTAAGCTTGACATAAAGCATACTCCAATCAAACTTACATTCAAATTCTTTGCTTAGCCGTTAATATCTGACAGCATATTAATGGCTTTCTTAATCTCTGACAGCAGAAATTAAACATGAAATTCTTGATTATTCTTGCATAGTAAAGGAGAGTGAAATGGTTACTTTCTTTAATTTAGGTACAATATAGTATTATACTATCCTAGAATATGCATAATTTCTGTTAACTTAGCATTTGTATAGCACTCATCACACATTATGCTAGTTCTGTCTTTCTATACTTGAATCTACATATATTTATATGTTCTGGAGAGAAGGAATCAAGCCTTACTCATTTATGTAACTTAGCATGTTAATTGTATTGTTAACATTCCATAACAACTCATTAAACTAAATAAAGTGATTAAGCGGATATCAAGGCTGTTAAATTACACCTTGTAGATTTTCAACCAGTAATTTAGCCTATTATGATTTTTAATCTGCATTTTGTCCTACTTCTCAGATTAGTGCCAATTTTCAGTCCTGAAAATCAGTCCTTTCATGATGTTGTTCAAGTTATTCAGCAACATAAAGCCTGTTATAGTAAAACAATAATTAATAGATACTGAACAATGATCAGAAACTATCCTAAAAGCTTTTAAATATATTACCTCATTTAATTCTCAAAACAATTTTAATTGCATGAATATAACTGCCATTACCATTTTAGATGAGGAAACTAAGGCATATTAGTGGTAAATCTTGCATTTAGACACAATCGGGATGTCTCAAGAGCCCAAACTCTTTCTACTCTTCTGACTGAAGTGTGTATTCTATACACAGAGCTCACTACCACATCTAGTCAATACAATTATTAATACCCTTGCCAACGCTGTCATTAAGAACTTATTTCACAATTTTATGCTCTAATTCTTTAAAGCCTTGGTCACTCTTTAACTGGAACATAAATAACATTTCCCCAAAAATTAGGTCCCAGAGTAAAAGGATGCTATCTTGAATAGATGGGACTATCACAACCAGACTCAAATCTGCCTTTCTGCAGAAAAAACTATTAATTTAGGCCAATGATTCAGTAGCAAGCTTATTGCAGATCTAAGCATATAGAAACCTACAAGGCAGTCTATATTATATAAGGTCAATAAATGTCTCATTTATACTCAGTATTATTTGTACTGTAGTTTGGTTTAAGCTATGGGAAGTACACGTCAGACTTACAGAACAGACAATCACACATAAGACTCCTAAGCAGCCATGAAATCATTGCCCAGATGGGTCCTACTATCACTGTGACTTCTTTGCATCCTTCCCCATAAGATATAATCTGATGTTTAATTTACTTTCAGTTTCCCATACATACAACTTTCTCTGCCTGAAATATTCTATTCACGTGGCTTTTCTAAATGTCAGTTCAGTTATCACAATGTCTTCAAGCTTTCCCTGACAGTCTGACTTTTGGTTCAATGCATGACCCACTTGTGAAAAACTCTTAATTTCCCCCATCATGTATGCCTTTTGCTGCTATTTCATTCCCATTTAGATAAAGACAGTGTTTTTTTCTTTGTACACAAATTAGTCAGGAGAGCTCAATATTGGAAGCTCAATTAATAGTTTTTGCATTAATGAATGAATATTTATCTCTAAGTAATCTAGTATTAATTTACCAGAATTCATCTACACAAAAAATACATGTATTTACATAGTATTTTACAAACATCCAATATTATTGATATCTATCTGGAACTAAGGATTCTCTGACATTTTAGGGTATAGGTTTTTTTTAATATTTACTATTGAGAGTATAATACAAACTAATACGTAGTTTTAAATTTAAAACTTGCCCAGGGGTATAAAATAGCGGGATATGTGTAGAAAAAGAATAAAATTCTAAAGTTTAAATTAGGATTATAACATGGATTTCTTTTTTTTTTTTTTTTTTTTTTTTTG
>PVLC010000788.1:47829-176989 GCA_004027655.1 Graphiurus murinus
GTACTAGGGATTGAACTCAGGGGCATTCTACCTCCGAGCTATACCCCCAGCCCTATTTTTTATTCTTTATTTTGAAACAGGGTCTCACTAAGTTGCGGAGTGCCTCACTAGGTAGCTGAGGCTGGCCGCGAACCCGGATCCTCCGGTTTCAGCCTCCCGAATGCTGGGATTACAAGCGTGCGCCACCACGCCCGGCTTATAACATGGATTTCTGATGGTGACATCTTAGTAGTATACATGAATACAATGAAGGTATCTTCTGAAATGTAATGCCATGTTACTTTTGAAATAAATAACCTATCAAAGTGTCTTTCATTATTTCCATATAAACATCTCACATTTTTCTCATTCCACAGGATGAGTATATAAAGGTTGTCCTTTTTAGGAATTTATTCTTCTGGGGATCAATAAGTTTGATCCAAAATCAAATCTAGTTGATATTGGCCAGTAGATTTTGATTTACAATGGAAAACTCATTGCACACATAGGTTCAAGTTGGCAGAAATGCTTTGATAGGAGGGAGAGTGTGATAGTATTTGAAAAGTGCTCCATTATTAATTTCCAAAATGTAAAAAGGAGTCAGAGTCTGGGTGCTCTGCAAGCACTCAGGCAGGGAGAGGCAGCTGCTTTGTCTATTGCTCCTCAGAGCTACACCTACCCTCTGCACTTTGTCCTAATGTGTACCCACAGGAAAGCCTTTACCCTTAAAACGATGTAGAGGCAATTTAAACCCCTAAGATCACGGTGACTCTGCCTGGCTCAATTCAGAGCCATAAAGAGAGCAGGAGCCTTATGCTTTGCTCTTAGAGATCACACATAGCTACACTGGTTGTAATTTGTGTCTCTATTTTTCTCCTATTCTTTGGGACCCAGAAAGATAAACTCCATGTGCTGCTTCAAAGCCCCCATAGTTGTTGAGCCACCAATACAGCCCAATATAATAGGGGTAAAAGCAAGGTAGACTATTGACCCTTACAGTTAGTATGCACACTGTCTGGAGACACGGAGGCATCACCTGGCTAAAAAATAAGTTACCTGCCCGTTGCCTTGGTAACACTGATAAGAACATGCCAATACTAAAACTGTATTTAAAGGCTGGGGTCTAGGGTGGGGTGAAGTCAGAGTTCCACTTTCCGGCTTTCCAGCATGCCTGGCAGGCAAGCTGCTTTTCTTTTCTTCCCTTTCTATTCCCTACTGACTTTGTAATAAAGGTTTTTGTTGATGCTATAACTAAGTCATCTCTAGTTTAATTTTCCCAATTCAATTTATTTTCTTTGAATCGAGGAAAAGAGTCCCCAATGCAGTTACAACCATGACAGAGAGCACTGGGAAGGGAAAGTGTTCCTGATAAACCAGGGTCTGCATTAGAGAAGAATCCCCTCTTCTATTTTTTCCCCTCAAATAATAATCACTAAAGAACAAACTTTGAAACTGCAACAGTCAGGGCTGGAATGTAGCTCAGTGGTAGAGTTCTTGCCTAGCATGTGTGTGAGGCTCTGGGTTAGATTTCCATCACCACAAAGAAATGCAACACAAGAAAAATCTGATTTTAAAGGAGAAGATATAAGCCGGGCGAGGTGGCGCATGCTTGTAATCCCAGCATTCGGGAGGCTGAGACCGGAGGATCTGGGTTCGCAGCCAGCCTCAGCTACCTAGTGAGGTACTCCACAACTTAGTGAGACCCTGTTTCAAAATAAAGAATAAAAAATAGGCCTGGGGGTGTAGCTTGGAGGTAGAATGCCCCTGAGTTCAATCCCCAGTACCGAAAATAAATAAATAAATAAAATAAAGGAGAAGATATGTAAGCGAACACACACCACTTTTAAGATAAATATAAATACTTCTAATAATTTATATCATAGCATCCAAAATCTTTTTCTTTGAAATATATTCTGAATTCTAATAGATGGAAAGCTTCCTGTGGGTAGGTAATGTGTTAACTCAAACTAATGGGAGCTAGACACAGTGATATGTATTCTGATGAGTAATAAATGTTTTATAACTCAATATTTGCATAGTGCTAATTAATTATTATGCATTTTAAACAATATTCAACCTTTTGCTGAACATAAAATCTAAGTTAACCTTAGCCATAAACTAACTATAGTTTGAATTTAATAACATGTTTTTCCTTAGCATTATATTTTCTAAGTAGTACTATGAACTTAATTAAACTTTCCCTAAGTTGGAAGTGGGAAATAAAATAATTGTGTATTAAAAGGCAGAGGGAATGCAAACAAGTTGGTTACAGAGAGAAACGAGGTGTGGGTTTCACTTGTGCTACATTAGCTGCTCCACTGGAGCAAACTAATTAATTTTTCTTCATTGCACTGTAATCAGGAAGCTTAATCTAGAGAAAATAAGAATGCAGTTGTTATTGTAAATATTAAAGGTCTTACTACCTGTCATTCACTTGTAGTAACTAAAGAATATCCAACTGCTTGCTAATATGGTATGACTATTGGCTTTGTTTTTTGTTGAATATGGTGCTTTTAAGTACTATTAAGTGTGTAAATTAAATCTCATTTAGATTTCTGTATAAAGTAACTATCATTAAAACCCATTAGTTCCATAGAAGATAGAATTATCTCACCATCAGTAAGAAATTCAACCCTCAACAGAAAGAAAAGTTTTAAAATATTTCATAAACATTAACCTAGACTTTTCAATAGAAAAAATATACCTGAGAGTGTCATATTCCAGCAGCTTCAATATTTGTTTTCTGATTGAATCATAAATTTCATTACTTTATACTTGCCTCTAAAATGACAAAGTGCACACAACTATATATGAATGTCTAACAGGTCAGAAGGAGAAAAACGTGTAGTTGAATAAGATTTTAGGTGACAGTGAAATCAATGAAAACCAAAAGCACACAGACATTATCAGAAATCAAACAAATATCTTCAAGTATTCAAATAACCTTATAGGCATGCTGGCGTGACTCCAATATTTTGTGTCTTTTGCATTGAGTTTAAATGGGTCATCAGGAAACGGATCAAGTTCAAAAATCTTTGGTCTTTTGATTCCTTTGTGTGTTCAACTTAAATAGCAGACGCTTTGTGTTTTACACTATATCTCCTCAACCCATCTCTCATTTCAGTAACATTTCCTGTTTTCTGCTACAAGACCAGGAAGTAAGAGGATTAAGAGCCAGGAAATAACTCTCAGTTGACAGAAATACTAATGAGAAAGGTAAATTGTCCTTCAGAAAGACATTTCACAGGGGAGATCCACCAAGTTCCTCAGAGGGTCCCAAGAAGGTTTGAGGCATAGTTACCTAAGAGGGTCATCAGCCCAGTAATGTTTTCATTAGCATCCCCTCTTTCCTTGTTAATGTGTCTATTCTCTCCTATTTCTGTTTTTTTGTTTGTTTGTTTGTTTGTTTTGTTTTTGTTTTGGGGGTACTAGGGATTGAACTCAGAGACATTCTACCTCCGAGGTACACCCTAGCCCTATTTTTTATTCTTTATTTTGAAACAAGGTCTCACTAAGTTGCGGAGTGCCTCACTAGGTAGCTGAGGCTGGCCGCAAACCTGGATCCTCCCGTCTCAGCCTCCCAAATGCTGGGATTACAAGCATGCACCACCACGCCCAGCCTGTTTCTGGGTTTTATTACAAAATAATTTCTTTGGTAACCAGTAATTAAGGTTGTGTATCAGGCTTTACTGTTGGAAAAAGCCAAACTGAAACTCTTGGCTATTTCTATCATTTAAACTATGAACACTTAGAATGCAGTGGCTATTCTTGTTAACTCTGGATTTAGGGGCCAATAAATTGTGTGACTAAAAAATTAGCCATTTAGATCCTATAATTGTACCAACAATGCAAAGGAAATTATTCAGTGAATTGAGATGATGCGCCTTTATTAGGGTCACACAGACAATAGAGAGAAAATTTAAACTCAGGTCCTTCTGTTCTGTGTATATTGCTACGTGACATTTTTTAATCTCTCTACAGGCTTGCCTTCCACGACTTTTGAAAATTCAACCTTCTCTCACTCATCCAAATGACTACAGCAGTTATATTTTATAAAACCCACTTGACAAAATAACATCACTTCATAGTACTTGACTCATAATTATTTAGTTATCTACCTCCTTAAATTCTTGTGTGTGTGTGTGTGTGTGTGTGTGTGCGTGTGTATACATATGACATTTCTTCAGTGTCAGTGGTCATAGACATGAATATCAGTCTTGGGAATCCTATAAACTCCCCACTTACTCATCTGCATCCTTCCCTCATATAGGTATTCTGAAGATATTAACTAAGAGATAATAAGTGAAAAAGCCTATCACAGAGCCTGAAATGCAGTCAGTGCTCAACAAAGGGTGGAGATTATTATTTTCAGCTGTATCAAAACTATGAAGGGGAGGGTCCACGTGGGCTGCACCCCCTTTGTGTCTCCCAGCTTAGCAAGACTAGAGAAATGAAACTAAGTAAGTGCTCATAAACAAATCAGACATAAAAAATGAAAAAAAAAATTTCCCTCTTTTATTCCACCTGTATGTTTTTCCTGTGCTTACCTCTCCTCTTCTTTTGCAGTCAAGAAGGCTACCTGTTTTTATCTCATCTAATTTTAAACATCTTTAAGTTTTAGCTCAACTCCTACCTCTGGATGAATTTTTTTTCAACTGTAGCCCCTGTTGATTTCTTTCATAGATTTCTACAGTGTTCATATACTATAAAATGCAATTTACTACTTCACATATAGTTTTATGTCAGGCCTAATGCTCCATTTTTGGTTAGCCCTAACTCCCAAGTTACACTGAAAATTGCTCGAAGGCAAGGATCATTTCTAATTATTCTCTTTCTTCCCCTGGCACAATACTAAACAAGTAATCAGGCACTGGATTCTTAATCTTCTAGACAAAACATGAAACAAAGAAAGGACTTAGGGAAAGTCTGATTTACTAGTCTCCTTCTTATTCCCTCTTTCTTAGAAGCATTTTTAAATTCAATGTTTATTTTGATTTCCACATAACACTTTACCTCCTTTCCTTCATTTCTTCATCCTTACACTGGCAGCCAGTATAGGGAATACTTTGCAAGATGCTAGTTATTTCAAATTTTCTTGTTCTGTTAATGCCTTATCTTAATTACTCTATGGCAATCAGACAATCATCTCCAATAGATGACTTAGGCTGATTGAATTTGTCATTCCACACACTGATACTTTAGAAATTTGCTTAGTTTTTATACATTTGTAGGTTAGATATCTAATAATATCTGAAAAATTTGGATACAAAAAGTCTGAAACTCCTTTTTAATGTTTTAGAGAGCTCCAACTGTAGAAGAGATAAGCTGGAGCTTGACGAATTTCATGTTGATTACTGGATCTTATGTTTAAGTCCAATGTCAGGGCTTCAAGAATAAAAAAAGAAGACTCAGGCAGGCCCATTTGATATATTTATTAAGGATTCTAAAAGTTTACTACTCAGTACACAGTCCCCAGGAAGCTACAAACTGAGAAATAAGATATAGAGGAAGAAAAGAAAATTTGAAGCAGAGAAATATCTGGAATCGGAAGCAAAGATACCAAATGATTCCTAGAAATAGTTGTATTCTGTGTTTGTATAATGCTTTTTTACTCCATTACTTTTTTCTGATTCTCACAAAAATGCCTCTATTATTATCCCATTGCTGTGTATGTAGAGATGTGCATACCCAGAATTTAGATAATTTATAAGAAATCTATTAGGTAATAAATAATCGAAACATTAGCATAAGACAGGACATCTTATTCCTATAATAACTTCTGTTAAAAAGAAGGAATATAACTACTTAATGAGTGAAATGAAATCAGTATATCATAGTGAATAATAGGTTTATTCAGTTGATTTCTTAGTATCTCACTATTCTTGGAATGTATCAGACAGGCAGAAAAGCTTTTCTACCTAACTTCACTTCTCAGTACAAATATCCCCCCTACTGAGTAGCCACAAAGAGTAAATTTTCATGGCTGCATGCTATATTGAAAGGCGAAGGAAGATGGAAAGGTCCAGAATTTAAAGGAACTCTGTGACTCTTTCGTTATATAATACATTCTCTGTGATTAGAAATGCGGTGTTTCCCCAGTGTCTAGCAGAGTCTTAACACATAGGAAGTACTTGACAAATATCTGGTGAAGGAATTAATTGATGAGAATAACATAAATTATGTTAATAGAAAGAAGAGATATAGTTATGTAGTGTGAAATGTTTTTAGATTTATTTTCCAGGGTTTTGAAAGGGATACTTTGCACACTGATGTTTAGGACAGGAATCATTAAAATTATTTTGGAAAATATTTAGGCAGAATGTAATTTTTTGTGGTACTGGAGATTTTACACAGGGGCATTCTACCTCTGAGCTGTGCCCTCCCAGCCCCATTTTATTTTTATTTGGAAACAAGGTCTTGCTAGGTTGATGAGAGCCTCAGAAGGTTTCTGAGGCTGTCCTCAAATCTGAGATCCTCCTGTATTAGCTTCCCCATTACTGGGATTACAAACTTGTACCACTGTATTGTTGTTTTTAAAGGCATACCTTTAGATCTAACTATTCTCAGGTCCTAGCATGACACTTTGTATATAAATGTACACTTACTATTAATATCTTTTGGAAAAGGCCAAAGAAAATAGAAAACTTAGAAATCTTAGCATTACAGATTTCTAGAATATAAAAACAGATTATATAACCATCTAGTCTGGGGATTTCTAATCTTTACTCTGGCATGGACTCCGATGAGTTGATGAATAAGTGTATTCACTTCCCAGAAAAATGGCCAAGGTGACTCATACACATTTACACAATGATAATGATAGGTTTAAATGTGGCTGGTTCATCCAGTAGATTTCCAAGTCAGTCTATAAATGACTGGAATGACAAGTTCTATAAGTGAATTTACATAAATTGTATGAATTGTTAGAGCTGCCAAGTGGAGAATGTATGTGCTCTCTGAGGAAGTAGCACAGCTCAGTACTGGCAGGAAGGTATCATTGTAAAACATTTCCCCAGATAAGGAAGAACAGAAATCCAGATTTGCAGTGAGGTTTTTTTTTTTTTTTGGCGGTACTGGGGATTGAACTCAGGGGCATTCTACCTCCGAGCTATACCCCCAGCCCTATTTTTTATTCTTTATTTTGAAACCGGGTCTCACTAAGTTGCGGAGTGTCTCACTAGGTAGCTGAGGCTGGCCGCGAACCCGGATCCTCCGGTCTCAGCCTCCCGAATGCTGGGATTACAAGCGTGCGCCACCACGCCTGGCCCTGCAGTGAGGTTTAGATTATACAAAACATGTCTCTTGATTTCTTCTAAATTTTACATCAACCATTTAAAATATATTTTATATCTGCTCATATACCCCAAATGGAATCCAGACTAATTGTCTTGGATTGAAATTTATTGTTGACCTAAACAATAAGAAGAAATAAGACCCTAAACATCAACATATGATCACTTATTAACAAATAAAATGCCATATATCTGTACTACTATTCATTTTTCATTTCACAAATATTCATAATCGACTCTCTCGTTGGCATTATCCCAATACTGGCTATGTATTAGTGATGGTAATGGACAGAGTACTTGAAAACAAAGGTTCTAGTCAAAGAAACAAAGAAGAAAAAAGTTAGAAAACTAAACAAAAAGCCGGGCGTGGTGGCGCACGCTTGTAATCCCAGCATTCGGGAGGCTGAGACCAGAGGATCCGGGTTCGCAACCAGCCTCAGCTAAATAGTGAGGCCCTCCGCAACTTAGTGAGACTCGGTTTCAAAATAAAGAATAAAAAAATAGGGCTGGGGGTGTAGCTCGGAGGTAGAATGCCCCTGAGTTCAATCCCCAGTACCGCAAAAAAAAAAAAAAAAAAAAAAAGAAAACTAAACAAAATAATTTCAGATAATGATGACAAAAAAGAAAAAACAGAAAATTTAAATGGGATAGTAAAGCTGAGTGTGGTGGTGCATATCTATAACCCTAGTACTTGGGATAAGAGGATCATGGGTTCCAAGCCAGCCTCAGCAATTTAGTGCGGCCCTCTGCAATTTAGTGAGATCCTGTTTCAAATTAAAAAATAAAAAGGGCTAGATACGTGTAGCTCAGAGATAGAGTGTCCCTGAGCTCAGTCCCCAGTATCATAAAATAAATAAATAAATGAGATGGTGAATGACTGGGAGAAAATGTCAGGAGACATGCTTTAAATAGAATAGCCTACGAATGATTCTTCTAAAATGAGACCCTTTAGCTGACACTGAATGGCATGGAGTTAGCCACTTAAATAGGGAGGAGGGGCATGTTCTTGCTAATAGAAAAGACAAATGAAGATCTAAGAGACAGGACCATGTTTGACTGGAACGTATTAAAGTATGAGTATTAGTATGAGGTTAGGTCAAGAAGTCAGCATGGGACATTTCAAACAGTACCTTGTCAGTCTTGTTCAGACTGTGGGCTTATTCTTAATTACACTGAAGAATCTTAAGAAGGTGGTAAATAAGGAAGATGTGACCTAATTAATGTTGGAAAAGATCACTTTGTATAATGCATAAAATCGAGAGACTGGTTAAGCAATGACTATAATATTACAAGGCTATGTAATATGATGGAATGTCAGTGGTGCCCCCTTTGAATAAAAGCAGCTTTTACTTTTCAATTAAATTGTAGCTTAATTGACTTCAGTGAAAATGTCTCTCTTGACCTTATTTTTCTTTCATTAATGGGGTCATTTATATGATATGTCAGGACTCTACTTCTGTACACAAGGAACAGCTTTTATTTTTCAATTAAAATGTAGCATAATTGACTTGAACCAGAAATGACCTCTTGACATTATTTCCCTTGTTTTAATAGGACCATTTATATAATTATAATGTCAATAAATCTTTTTCATTAAAAAATATTATTTATTTTAAATTAATAAATATAATAGAAAGATTATATGTTCTTAAATCTTTGTTTCAATTTTAAGTTGTTATCTTAAAATCTTAAATATAAAATGTGCTAGGTTATTTTCATGCTGATTTAAAGAATAGAAAAATATTTGTCTATGTTTAAATCAAAGCAATGATTAAATATAATTCATGACCTTGTAGGCCAAAATAATATATCACAATAAACTGAGATAGTTTCCGAGATGAAAATAGTGTTTGCTTCAGTGGCTACATACATGAGGATGAATTTTGGCACTTGTAAGCCTATGATAAATTTTTGCTAATCTAATACTTGTCATTACAATAATATCTTATCATGATCTAAAGAGCAATAAGGAAGAAAGGTTATGAACAACATACAAAGTACAAATTTTTACAATCACAATAATGATTTTAGTTTATTGCAATTACAGTGATTATCTACCAATCTCCTTATTGCAAATCTGTATTTCAAGTGACTACCTTTATATCTCTCAGAATCAATTTTTACATTAAATTCTAATTAACAAGTTAGGAAACAAGCAATCCTGGTAAAAAGCATGTCTTCATTGAGTCTTTCCAAAATCATCCCTTTATTTCTATATCTTCTTTTAAGTAGAATGTAGGTATATATACCCAAACTTTCTGTAACATTTCAAAATCTTCTCCAACTTCTCCTCCAATTTACTACTATGAAAGCAAGGAAAAATACTAAAATACTGTGGCATATGAAAAATAATATTGGATGCTAAAATATAAAAAGACCCTAAAATTCAAAAGACATTAAACAATATTGAGTATTGCCTATACACAACACACGTACACTATGGAGTTAGAAAGTTATCAAACACATAAAATTTTGAAATGAATAAAGTGATTGTTGCTAATAAATTTTATACTAACCTTTGCAAAGGACATATAATTCCATTTGGAATCAAAATAAGAGTTTCTCTTTTAACTAAATGGCTAAAAGTTTCATAAATGTCTTAGGATATAATTTGGGAAATATATAAACATTGGTATTTGCATTAATTCAAATACAATTATAGAACTCCTATATATAAAATTCCTATATCCAAACATTTTCTAAGCTTAACACAGACACAATATTTTTACTGTGATAAAATACATATATAACATAAATTTAGCATTTAAATCATTGTGCAACACTCACCACCATCCATCTCCAGAAATTTTCATCTTTGCAAATTGAAACCTTACACCCATTAAATAACTCTCTGTCCCAGTCCCTGGAAACTACCATCATTCTACTTGTTCTATGAATATGATTACCTTAGGTAACTCACAGAAGTGGGATCATAAAATAAAGTATTTGTCCAATTGTTTCTGGCTTGTTTTTCTTAGAATTGTGTCTTCAAGATTCATCCATGTTGTAGCATGTGTTAGAACTACATTTCTATTTTTTCTTTTTGTGGTACTGGGGATGGAATCCAAGGGCACTCTACCTCTAAGTTATACTCCCAGCCTGATTTTATTCTTTAATTTTGAAACAGGGTCTCACTAAGTTGCTGAGGCTGGGGGCAAACCTGGGATCCTCCTGTATCAGCCTTCCAAGTACTGGGGTTATAAGCATGTGCCACCATGCCTGGCTAATTTCATTCCTTTTTAAAGCTCAATAATACTCCACTGTATGTCCACATAGCATTTTGCTTATTCATTCATCATCAGATGAATGTTTGACTTGCTTCTATCTTTTGCTACTATAAATAATGCTGTTCTGAATATTCATATAAAATGTCTTTTAGAGGCCTTTCTTTCAATTTTTGAGCACATACCCATAAGTAGAATTGCTGGATTATATCATAATTCTATGCTTAATATTTTGAGGACCCACCACATTGTTTTCCATTGTTATTGTATCATTTTATATTCCCACTTGTAATGCACAAGTACCCAAATTTCTCCACTTTCTTAGGAAAACTTTTCTTCTTCATTTTTTTTTTTAATAATAGCTATCCCAATGGGTGTAAAATAGTATCTAATTGGAATCTGAGTTGAATTTCCCTAAGAATTAGTAATGTTTAGAATCCTTTCATGGACTTCCTGGGCATGTGTATCTTCTTTGCAGAAATGTTTATTCAAACCTTTTGCCTATTTTTAATTTTTTAAAAATTTATTGGTGCATTGTAATCATACATCATTATGAGGTGCAAGATGGTAGAGGCATACATGTACACATCACTCATTTAACTCTTTCACAATTTCAACACCATTCCCTTCCCCCTCTCTCCTTCTCATGTTTGGCTTAGTGACTGACTTTGATATGTTTGTGAATATATATCATATGCATTAAGGTGCTTCCCTCTTTCCCTCTCCCATCTCCCTCAGTTAGGTTGCCTTCTTTACTCATGTAAGGTTTCTCCTTCCTTGTCTAGATTCCCTCCTATGTCCCATTTTCTCCCTAGCTTCTGCAGATTAGGAAGAACATTAGACTTGTCACTTTTTGTGACTGGCTAATCTCACTTAGCATGATGTTTTCCAGTTATATCTATTCCCTGCAAATGACATGATTTCGTTCTTCTTTAAGGCTGAGTAATATTACATTGTGGACATATCCTATAGTTTTGTAATCCATTCATCTGTTGATGGACATCTTGGCTGGTTCCAGAGTTGGGCAATTGTGAATTGTGTATCTATAAACATAGATACCCATGAATTAATCTGGTACTTTGGTTTCCATTCTTTTGGGTAAATACCCAGAAGAGGTATTGCTGGTTTATATGGTAGGTTCATTCCTATTCTTCTGAGAATCCTCAATACAGTTTTCCAAAGTGGTTGCACTAATTTTCAATTCTACCAACAATGTATTAAGGTTCCCACTTCTCCACATCCTTGCTAGCATTTGTTGTTGTTTGTATTTTTAATGATTACCAACCTAATTGGCGTTAGGTGAAATCACAAAGTAGTTTTGTTTTGCATCTCTCTGGTAATGATGCTGAACATTTTTTCATAAATCTATTGGCCATTTGTATTTCTTCTTTTGTGAAGTGTCTATTTAGTTAACTTGCCTATTTTTTAATTTAGTTATTTTTGTTTTTGTTATTTGTGTTTTTTTGCATTTGTAAGTTATTGAGTAGCACAAGTTATTTACATATTAAGGATATAAATACTTTATCATATATATGATTTGCAAATATTTTCTGCTACCTTATAGGTTGCCTTTTTACCCTTATAGTATCCTTTATTGCATAAAATTGTGCATTTTTACTTAACATAATGTTCTTCAGGCCCATCCATTTTCTTGTAAATGACATAATTTTGTTCATCTTCATTCCTGAGTAGAATTCCATTGTGTGTATATTGCATAATTTTGTAATCCATTCATCTGTTTATGGGCACCTAGATTGGTTCCATATTTTATATATTGTGAATTTTGCTGCTATAAACATGGATGTGCATACATTACTATAATATTTTTATTTCAGGTCCTTTGGAAAGATACCCAGGAGTGGTATAGCTTTATCATATGGTGGATCCATTCTCAATTTTCTGAGGAATCTCCACACTGATCTCCATAGAACCTGCACTAATTTTGCAATCCTACTAAGAGTGTGGAAGAGTTCCTATTTCCCCATGTCCTCACCAGCATTTACTGTTGTTTAACTTCTTGATGATTGCCATTCTAATTGAGGTTAGATGAAATCTCAGTGTGGTTTTTATTTGCAGCTCACTAATTCTTAATGACATTGAACATTTTTTCATGTATGTATTTGCCATTTGTATTTCTTCTTTGTGAAGTGTCTATTTCATTCAATTGCTCATTTTTGGATTGGATTATTTGGGGGTTGTCTTTTAAGTACTTTGTATATTCTAGATTAGTCCTCTATCAGAGAAATAGCTGACAAAGATCTCACATTCCGTAGGCTCTCTTTAGACTCTTGATATTTTTCATTGATTATCAGAAACTTTTTAGTTTAATGCCATCCCATTTATTAATTTGTCAAGGGTCAGATGTTTTCTCTCATATGAGGAAGCTAGAGAGTAACCAGGATACCAGAGGGACTTCATATAATGAAGGAGAAACTCCAGTGGAGCTAGGGAGGTAGTCTAGAAGTGGGGGTAGAAGAAAGAGAATCAATTCCATTGATATTATGTACATCTGTGAGACTACCAATGTCAATTTCAATATCTCTAATTGGGAAGGGGGGGAAGTGGGAAGGAGCTGGGGTAAAGTCCACCATGTGCTGTGTGCATGTATGTCACTATACTATGAACTACATATGAAACTATAAGACTATAATGCACCAATACAAGTATAAAAAAGTATATAACTTTTAGTATTTAAATATATTTAATTTTTATATTGTTGCCTTTGCTTTTTCTGTCATATTCAAGAAATGTCATTGCTAAATCTAGTTTCAGGAAACTTTATATTTAATTTTTACATTTTGAGCTCTTAAGTTTAGTCTTTTATCCATTATTAGTTAATTTATTTACATAAGGTGCAACTAAGGCAAGGGCCCAATATCATTCATTTGTGTGTGGAAATAACATTTTCCTGGCATCATCCATTGAAGACTGTCACATTGTCATTAAATTATATTATTGAAAATCATTTCACCATATATATTAGATTTTATTTCAGGGCTCTTTATTATAATTCATTAATCTATACACCATCATCAAATTGTTTTTATCACAATATCTTTGACATGAATTTTGAAACAAGGAAGTTTGATCCAACTTTATTATTATTTTCAAGGTTATTTTTACCTTTTTGGGTCCCATGAAATACCACATGAAAATTTTATGGATTGTTTTATTTCTGCAAAAAAACATAATTGGTATTTTCATGTGGACTGTATGGCAACTGGATAATTTGGGGCATCAAATTAATACTAAGCAGTCTGATTCATCAACACAGAAAGCCTTTTATTTATTTCCAGAAATTAATCTTTAGCTTCTTTCAACATTGTTTTCAATGTCTAAGTCTTTTACGCCCTTTGTTAAATTAATTATTAACTATTTTATTCTTTCTTTTGATGCTATTTTTAATGGTATTGTTTTCTCAATTTCCTTTCTGGATTGTTCATTAGTAGAAACGCAACTTAATTTTGCATGTTGACTTTATCTGCAACTTTGTTGAATGTGTTTATTATTTTTATCAGGTTGTATGTAGGTGTGTGTGTGTGTGTGTGTGTGTGTGTGTGTGTGTGTGTGTGTATGTATTGGAATTTGTGTGTATGTCTATAATCCTTAGGATTTCCTACATGTAAGATTGCATTATCTGAGAAGCTTATAAAAATTTTGCATACAATCTTTAATGATTTTCCTTAAGATAATTTGGAATAGTAGTTAAGAAATCACATAAATGTTGGAAATCTCTTAAGTCCTCAGTGCTTGCCAGTAACCATTTTTCTGATTCAATTCAAGTTTCCACTGCTGCATTAATACATATCATTAAACAAAACTACTCCACATTATGGGCATAGTAATAGGATTAAATTCACCTGGCTTCCAACCAAAAGCAACACCACTAACACTAAAATAAAATTTACATATAATGAATTAGTAATGTCATATTAATAGAAGGTAAAGGCATCTAGATGATTTTACTGACTCATTTGCATTTGTATTTCTCTTCCAGAAAAGTAGTCATTTAAGGAGAACTCTAGAGAGCCAGGCGTGGTGGCGCACGCTTGTAATCCCAGCATTTGGGAGGCTGAGACCAGAGGATCCGCGTTCGCGGCCAGCCTCAGCTACCTAGTGAGGCACTCCGCAACTTAGTGAGACCCAGTTTCCAAATAAAGAATAGAAAATAGGGCTGGGGGTGTAGCTCGGAGGTAGAATGCCCCTGAGTTCAATCCCCAGTACCGCAAAAAATAAATAAATAAATAAAAATAATAAAGAGAACTCTAGAACATTATTCAGAAAAGAAAAATAGTAAAATATTCAATTTATAACCAAATGGAACAAGAGTTCTCCATGGTTTCTTTTATATGTTATATTTTCTTCAGTCCACCTCAATTCATGAATTTAATTATTCAGAGAAAATGTAAGATGTTTTTCTGTGTTATGGAGGATCATATTCCAAATGACTGAATTTCTTAGTTTAAGAATCTAAATTCTAAGTACCATTGAACATATTTACTTTTTTCAAGGCACATATTTAAAACAACAAATTCTAATTCTTAATACTCATATCAAATTTAGAATATCATATAATTGCTTCTTACTAATTTTTTAGAGAAAATTTGTTACATTTCTTTTCTTTTCTTTTCTTTTTGCAGTACTGGGGATTGAACTCAGGGGCATTCTAACTCCGAGCTACACCCCCAGCCCTATTTTTTATTCTTTATTTGGAAACTGGGTCTCACTAAGTTGCGGAGTGCCTCACTAGGTAGCTGAGGCTGGCTGCGAACCCGGATCCTCCAGTCTCAGCCTCCCAAATGCTGGGATTACAAGCATACACCACCATGCCCGGCTAATTTGTTATATTTCAAAAAGAAAAATTGACTGTAAGGTGAGCTTGATTCCACTTTGCATTTGATCAGGAACAAAGTATTTACTGAAGCCCAAGTTTTCTTCAATGTGAAGCTAATGTTAATTTAACAATAGGATTTTTGTGATAATTAGCATGATTGTTTTATAAAATATTATACTAATAATGGTAATTATTAGAATGTTCCCTGAAAAGCTCATGTGTTAGTGTTCTGAGTTGATTAAGTAAGGAGCGTTGTATGGTTATATATATTGTAATAGACTTATTAGGTGGGTAACTTGGTCAAATAAGGTAGCTAGAGGATGTGGGTTACTGGGGGGTGTGGCCTTGGAGATTACATATGTTTCCTGATGTCCTTTCTCTTTCCCTCTGACTTCTGACCTCCATGATGTGAAAGCAAATTCCTTGCTCTCTACATCTCTGTGTTCTGCTACCATGCCCTGAGCTCTGCAGACCCAATGTGACATGGACTGAACCCTGAAATCTCCAAAAGCTGTGAGCAAATAAATCCTCCTTCCTCTATGTTGTGTGCGGTTAGGTTTACTAGGTTGCAGAGGTGAGAGTGCTGTCTGAAACATATGCAACTTGAAAACCTCAGACCTTGACATATTATATGTGTATATACATGTATGCACATTTGGTATACGTAGATATACGATGCTATGTGTCAGTAAATCTTGACTTGCTTTGTAGATATGTGCAAAACATCATGCTAAAGAATCAATTATATTTTATAAAGCCATAAATGTTGATAAGATATATAGCTATACTATTATCTGAGCCTTTCACAGGATTTACATACAAAAATTATGGCCTTTCTGAAAATGTTCCAAGAACTTATAAAACACTACATCAAAATCAAATTTATATGACAGTGATGTTAACATAAAACTAAGAAAAAAGTCAGTGCGTACCAAAAAACATTTTTCATGACTCTCTATTGCTTTTATTTATAATATTTAATCAAAATATACATTTAAAGAATGAATATCTTAGCCGGGCATGGTGGCGCATGCTCGTAATCCCAGTACTTGGGAGGCTGAGATTGGAGGATCCGGGTTCGTGGCCAGCCTCAGCTGCTTAGTGAGGCCCTCCGCAACTTAGTGAGACTCTGTTTAAAAATAAAGAATAAAAAATAGGGCTGGGGGGGGGGGTAGCTCGGAGGTAGAATGCTCCTGAGTTCAATCCCCACACCACAAATAAATAAATAAATAAAATAAAACAAAAATGAATATCTTATCTTTTAAATACTGCCTACAATAGCAAACACTAAGAAAACTTGTTTAAAAACAAGACTAAAATTAGATTTCCTTTAGATTCTATCTTTAGAATTTTTTTTTTTTTTGGCGGTACTGGGGTTGAACTCAGAGGCATTCTACCTCCGAGCTATACCCCCAGCCCTATATATATATTTTTTTAATTCTTTATTTTGAAACCGGGTCTCACTAAGTTGCAGAGTGCCTCACTAGGTAGCTGAGGCTGGCCGCGAACCCGGATCCTCCGGTCTCAGCCTCCCAAATGCTGGGATTACAAGCGTGCACCACCACGCCCGGCCTATCTTTAGAATTTGAGGAATAGAGCTATTCATTCTCAGATATGTTTCTGTAGAAGTGTCAATATCATGACAATGAAAAACAAAATTACTTTATACCACTAGATAGTTTTGATATGATCTTTAGCCACACTCAAGCAACATGAAGTTTTGTGCCAATCTTATCACCAAGATAAGTGCACCTGATCGCTGACTGAAATTGAACACTTTGCAAAAACACATTGTCTTTATTATTTGATTCCCCATTCATATGTTGTGAAAGGAACCAGCATGATTATAACAATATTTTAAATAAATATAATTCAACATAAGAATTAATAATATTTTATACCTATTATATACTTAAGGCTCCCACCACATTGTGATCATATTTTTCTTTTTTTTTTTGGCGGTACTGGGGATTGAACTCAGGGGCATTCTACCTCCAAGCTATACCCCCAGCCCTATTTTTTTTTATTCTTTATTTTGAAACCGGGTCTCACTAAGTTGTGGAGTGCCATACTAGGTAGCTGAGGCTGGCCATGAACCAAGATCCTCCAGTCTCAGCCTCCCAAATGCTGGGATTACAAGTGTGCGCCACCACGCCTGGCTGGAATTTTTTAAATAGAAGCAGCCATTCACCAGATACTCCATTTTCTTATAACTAGATGTAGCGAACATGCCTATTTTGTCAAGTAGAAAGTGGAGCAACTATGCATCCCTTTTACAACAAGGCTTTTTAAAGAAGTTACTATGGCTTTTATATCTACTTTTCACCTCTCAGTTGGCTAGATGAAGAAGAAAGTGAAGACATGGACCTTGGAGATGATAGAGCTATAATAAAGGGAGATATATCTTGGATTATTCCTTGAAACATATCAGTCAATAACAAGGAACCAACTGTATTAGATTTATACTTGGATTACATATACACTGATGTTTTAAGTCAGTGATAAATATTTATGTGTTACAGTAGTAGCATTACCTAGCTAATATAATAACAAGAAATGACACTTTGTGTATATCTGTTGATTTCAATAACAATTAAGAAAATTTGGTTTCATCAGACCATCCAGTATAATACAGGTCCTTTGGGAAAGATAAAAGCAGATGGGAAGTTATTCAATCTGACCTCAGAATATGTGGGAATAAGGCTTTTATCCCATTAACATATACTAGTTTTGCTAGAAATTGTTAAAACTTTGATGTCCAGTCAAGACTAGAGAATAAATCAAGAAATTTATTATAAATGTGACATTTTACACTTAAAATATAAACCAGTCTCATGAAAAAATCATCTTTAGAGTCTAGGAAAGTGGAGAAGATAAAAAAAGCTGAATGTCATAGTCATCACCAATAAACTCTAACTTAGTATACACTATGCATAAAGAACTAAGATAAGTGACTGCTCAAAAATATGGAGGAAACCCTGCATGGTGGCACATGCCTGTAGTTCTAGTACTTAGGAGGCTGAGACAGAAGGATTTCAGATACAAGGCCAGAATCAGCAACTTAGTGAGGCCCTCTGCAACTTAGTTTCAAAATAAAAAAACAAAATAGGGAGTATTGAATAGTGACCCAGAGCCAACAGTTTCCATCTGTGAACTATTGGCAAGTATAAGAAAGTCTGGTAGACAGATAGGAAACCCTGATAGAAAATGGAGACCAATAGGAGACCAATGATGCCAAACTCATTGTCAAAAATTTTAATATATATCCACATGAACCATCTGATTTTTTAACTCTTTTTTTAAGTATTAATATTTTTTGTTTGAAGAGTTTTTCATGGTTTTGATTTTTTCACCTTCGAAAATCAAGCCCAGTAGAGAACATGAATGTTCTAGATTGGCCATCTTTGATAAAAGTTGCTTTAGTAATTCAGAATCTGCTTTGCCAACTCCTTTTTCTGAAAATCTTGCTAAGTGCTCATGGCTATATGTAAGGTGCTTAATATCTCTCATTAATAGGGACTTCTAATGCATTTTAGGTCTCATTTAACCTGCATGCTGTGAGTCTGTTTTGTTGTTTTTGTTAATAATTAATAGAAGAGAGAACACATGTGCTGACATTTTTGCTGTAAAGCAAGGATTTAACAATATAATTAAATGTTATTTCATGCTTTTTTATATTTTTAATGTATTTAAAAAACTAAAAAAAATATAAACAAGGAAATCCTTTATAAGAATTGTTAAATCCTTTTGGAATAAAAAGAATGAAAAGAAAAATTAGGACTGGAGTTTTAGCTCAGAGGTAGAATGCTCCTGGGTTCAACTCTTAGTACTGAAAAATAAAAAAATAAAGATATAATATGGAGTGTTCACAAGACTGGTATATCTAAAGGTTAGTTTGATAGTTGGTATAAAATACATTGTGGAAATTAATAAAACCAGGCATAGAAATTTAAGTTTTATTTAGTAGGAACAGGGGATTTTATGAACAGAAGAATGATATTTTGATTTGTCATTTTCAGACACTTATTGCAGTACATTTGACAGTGGTTTTAGGCAGGAAGAAATTAGAGACTAGGAGCCTACCTAAAAAGCTATTACAATAGCCTAGGAAGCAATTTTTCTGGGTCATCCAGCAGACAGTGTAGAATCCAAAGTAACTTCCTCTACTGTTTATATTTGGAATAAGAACTTGTATTTACAGTGATTTCATAGAAAATCAATTAATATCAAAATTAAAATGATATCTTAGGTTAAAAAAAGATTTATTTAGACTTGGAGTTCATTTTCTATGCTTAATATTCAGCTGATGCTCTTTTATTTTTCTATCCTAAATATATTTCAGATAGCTAATTTTAATACAATAAGAAGGTATTGATTATATAAACAATTGCACAAGATTAAATGTAATTTTGTGATACAAATTATATATTTGGAATAAGTATTCTTAGTATTACATTAATTTATTTATTCACTAATTTATTTATTTGTTGATTAAATATTTGAGTTCCTACTGGTTTATATCCTAGAAATAGAGCAGTGAATGAAATATACAAGGTTCTTGGTTTATAAAACTTAAATTTTAGAACTAGAAGTAAAAGTAAGGACAGTCAAATAAAAATATTGCACAAAATCAGGTCATTGCAAGTGATATGAATAAAAATAGAGCAGGATAAAGAGACAGAGAATGAAAGGAATGGAGGCTAGGGCTTATCTCTATTTCAGAGAGGATTTACAGGTAAGGCCTTTCAAATATAGTAAAATATAAAAATAAATTTAAATGAAATGAGTGATTGAATCCTGTGATGACTCTCTAGAGAAACAGCATTTCCATACTAAAAGATGACCAAGTGCAAAGGCCCTGAGGCAGGAGCTCTGTGGCCTTTGTCTCCCAGTAAGGCTGGATCTCACTACAAGTGAAGGAATGAAGGGCATAACATTAGTTCATGCAATATTCATTTTGATTACAAAGTTTGTTTAATGTAAATTGAATTCATTTTATCTTTAAGGAAATGCTTTTCAGAGACCACAGGAAAAAACTTTTGACTTATATCTAAATATTCTTTATAGGGACTATTATTTTAGTAATTATGAAGCTGTGTAGAAATTTAGATGGAGACATTACCATTTTGTGATTGTGCCAGATTTACAAAGGCTAAAACAGATTATGTAAATTAAGTTTGTTACTACATGTGTAAAAAAGCCAACAAAACCTACCAATCTAAATAAAATCCTAAATTTTTTAGCTAATGATACCATAAAGGCCACTTCATTTTTGAATAATTCCTTAATACTCATCTCTCATTATGCAACACACACACACACACACACACACACACACACACACACACATACAAATTCATCCCCATTCCTTCTGAGTTCATGGATAGCTTCATTTAAACTGTCATTATATCAAGGGCAATAGTCATAGCCCCTAATTATTTTTAAAAATCCTGACTTAGAAGATGCATAATTACAGTTAGTTGAATGGAACTAAACAACATTCCCTGTAATGACCCTCTAATCTGTATGTATTTGATTTCTTTCCCTTCCTCCTTCCCTGCCTTCTTTTCTTCCTTCCTTCATTCCTTCTTTCCCTCCCTCCCGCCTTCTCTTTCCCGTCTTTGTCTTTTTGCCAGAGTTTCACTAGATTGCCAAGGGTGGTCATGAACTCATAATCCTCCTGCCTCACCCTCCAGAGCAGCTGTGATTACAGATGCGTGTCACCACAGCCTGTCTTAAATGAATTTGTAAATAATGTTTTATTTGTGTAGTTAACTACTAGCACTAGAGACAGATACCATCATCTAAGCAACAAAGTCAGACTCAAAGTATTAGTAAATTTGTCAAGAATGAGAGGATTTCATTCATTATCTGGGGCTGATACATTACTCTTAAGGATTAACTCAAGACCTAAATATATCCTAGCTATTAAAGAAAACTATTCCAGGTCTAATGGATAAGAGAACACTAATATATTAACACTAGTACTATACATGTGTGTATGTGTGTTGTGTCACACACACATATATATAAAGAAATGGATACATACACACACACACACACACACAGATATGATATCCAGGGCTGAGTTTATTGGGTAGAAAAACAGATCCAGAAGAAGACAGAAGTAGTACAGAAAAATAGAAAAGTTGTCTGTGTCTAAATTGATGAGAATATTTAGTTGGCCATTCATAATTTGCTAAGGAATACCACAAGCTCTTCCCTAATGAAGATACTTCAAAAGTTTGCAATTACTAACAGATGTTGGTTGGTTGATTGGTGGGTAATTTATTTATTGGTACTAGGGACTGAACTCAGGGATACTCTATCTCTCAACTATATACCCGGCCCTTTATTATTTTGAAACAGAGTCTTGCTAAGTTGATAGAAGTCTTGCTACGTTGCTGAGGCTGGTTCCAAACCTGAAATCCTCCTATCTCAGCCTCCCAAATATTGATTACAGGAGTGTGCCACTGGCTTGAGATAATTTAAACAGGTCTTTGTTTCATTCTTTTTTTTTTTTTCAGTACTGGGCATTGAACCCAGGGGCATTCTACCTCTGAGCTATATCCCCAGACCTATTTTATTTTTTATTTTGAAACAGTTCTGAGTGATCAACATAGTTGTTGGAGTGTGTTGTGGATGTTTCTTATTTATTTATTTATTTATGTTATTATTTTTCAGCACGGATTTCTATACGTTTCTTGAGTACAACAGGGTTACATAGACATTTATGACATATCAATCATTGTCAGAACACAAATAGCATCACTTCGTTTTACACGTATAGCCCACATTCTTAACATAGCCTGGTAAAGCAAACTTTCTAGAGTCATAAAACCATAATCCTTTAGGGTCGTATATTTACTTTCTAAGAAGTAGGAGGGTCTTTCATCTACGCATTCTCGGTGCAATCTCCAGACTTTGAAACGCCGATGTAGCCATAGCAGAAGAGTCCGTATAATTACTCATACATGCAGATAGCAACTGCCTGGGGGAAGAGTGCCCAGCTGGGCTCTGTTGTGGATGTTTCCACAGTATTCATTTATAAACTGAAGCTAGAGCTGACTTAAAGTTTGGTGTTTATACCCAGAAAGAGAAAGATCTAATTTTTAGAAAAGACCATTTTTCCCTTCCTTCCTTCATTTTTCATTATTTTTTCTTTTATATTCACAAACCTCTTCAGGAGTGGTATATGTTAGTTTTCACTATCATTTTTTCTGAGAAATTTGATTTTTACCAATGGCAAATTCTTTTTAAAATTGTACTCAAAATTATCATGTAATAATTGCACATATTTGTGAGGTACAGTATGCTGTTTCAATACATGTGTATTTACTTAATGATCAAATCAGAGTAATTAGTATACCTGTGTTTTAAAAGTCAGCATCTGGTCTAGTATGACAATCTTTTTATCTATATTCCCATGTCTGACTTGTGTTTGTATTTACAGTTTAATTTCATTTTTATATTTTTATTACCCCTCTGAACTTCCATTTGGACTTGTCATGTGTGATATTCTAATATCTAGGCCATCCAGGATCAGAAGAAATTTACAATTATCAATGGGAAAACAAATGAAATGGCTAGGAGGATAGGAAGGTCAACTTAAAACGAAATAGGCAACAAAAATATACACCTTTGCATCGATGCCTACATATCCATCAACACCCAAAGTTGAGCAGCAATGTGCATAAGGCATAAAGATGTGAAGAGCACACACGACTGAAATTACTTAGAAGAAAGAGCCAGCCAGCAGCAGGCACCCAAGAATTATAACAAAAACTATTTATTCAAGTTCACTAAAATAATTTTTTAAAAATATTTTAATAATGTATCACCAATTTCTGACTACTGCCTCATGCAAATCATGGGACTAAGCCCGAGGAAGAGCAAACTATTCATAAAATACAACTTCTCCTTTAAAGCTGCTCAAATCCATAGCAAATTACACTAACACACAAAATCAGGATTTATTCTTTCAGACTAGTTTTTTTGAGATAGTCAACTTATTAATGCAGAATAAATTCTTTCAAGTACAATAAGGAATTGTTCCTTAAGCTTTCTTATTTATGAAACCTCAAAGCTAAATCACTGACCTTCTGAAATGCTTAATTATATAAACAAAGTAAATAAACTCATGCTACCAAAATTATGTTTGTGCATGAAGATGATGTTTTATATCTACAAAGTCAAAAAAGTAGTATGAAATTATTAAAAATGTTATGTTGCATTTTATTCGCTGATAAAGTGAATGAAGGCAAATGGGTCATAAAAATATATCTAGTTTTATAGTGCATGAGGCATATACAGGAGCATAAATTTCTGCCTTTTCTTGTTTAATTTTTACAGTAATTAAAAGTAAGTAACAAGCTCCACAATTATCTGAGTCATTAGACTTTCTCAATTAAAAACGCATGTTGATAAGTTTAGCTAGATTTCTAGGTCACTTTATTTTGTATCATTATTAATTTATCCAGGTCAGAATCTTACATTGTGGGCCACAGACTAAATGGAAAGTTTCTAGCTTGAAGTTTGGGTTTTTAGGGGGAGAAAACCCTACCAAGCTAGAAATGAGAGGGTATCCTTAAAATAATTAGGATAGTTTCTAATAAAATTATAAACAGTAAATATTATTGGTTATTACTTTGTCAAAAGATAATATAGGTAAGTTTGGAATTGCATAAAATTTACTCTCCCAAAAGAGGAATCTATAAGATTATTTATTATAATATTTAAGTATTATTTCACACTTATTCTTGTTCCTCATATTAATATAATTATTTAATTCATTTGGAGAAAATCATATTTCCTTTCATATGAGGAGATTAGAATAACTAAAAATAAAACTTCTAAATTCAAGACTTTAGCAGAACAGTTCTTTGAAATAGATATTTTAAATTTGGGAGTAGACTACTGATTTCTTTTTTTGTTGTTGTTGTTTTTTTGTGTGTTTTTTTTTTCTTTTTTGTGAAATTTTACTTTTCTGATCAGCATTTGCATCAGTAAATGTGGAACAAAGACATTCTCTGGCAAAGGGGAAATCTCAGATTCTTCCATAAGAAACTGAACTATTTCGCAGTCATGTAAAGGTCTTTTTTAAGGAATAGCTATTTTCTACAGATCAGTTTTATTTTAGAAAGCTTTTTATTTTTCAGTATGTAATTAAACGTCTTCTATCTTGTGCATATTGTTACTAAAGCTCAGTTGTTGAAGGGCATGTGTTTGTGTATTTGCATATGTACATAATTATGCACACATATACAAGTGTACAACCATTTAATTGTACATCAGTGATTCCAGTGAGATTTCTGAAAGGATAAGCCTCTGAACATTAATACAAGAATGAGTGAGAATTGAGTTTGATGTGGTTTAACATAAATTTGGTAGTTAATATGATTATCTAAAATTGAATAATCTAGGATATATGAGATATAGTGACTACCCTGTGTTGATTTAATTGTCATATGACACTTCTAGTTAAGAAATGTAGAAGAAATTTCCCCTGAAGAAATTAGAGATTCTTATTGCCAAGCATCCTTCAAAAGAGCAGGTCCTGTCAAAAGAAGAAAAGGATTTTGGTCTAGGGTAAGGTGGTAAGTTTCTCCCTTGGTGCCTACTTTGATCCTGAGTCCTGTAGAAATTGGCATTGCAGGGCTACTCTCATTGAGATATCCTTAGGGAGATCATGTTTCAAATGACAAATAAAAAGGCCGGGAGTGTGGGTCCGTGGTAGAACACTCCAGTACCACAAAAGAGAGGGAGAGGGAGAGAAAGAAGGGGACAGAAAGAAGGATGGGGGAGGAGGGAAGGAAGGAAGGAAGGAAGGGAGGGAGGGAGGGAAAGGAGAGAGAAAGAAAGAAAGAAAGAAAGAGGGAGGAAAGGGAGAAGGAAGGAAAACAATTAAACCAAAATAGCAATTCCAATATTGGAATGCTGACCATTTAGTTGCTTTTTTATGTTAATTACATGTACTAATTCATTAATTTACTCTATCAATATGATGATAACTTACCTGATCAGAACTTTTAAAATTTTGATTCTTTTTTTATTTATTTATATTTTTGGCATGGATTTTTTTATACATTTCTTGAGTACAACAGGGTTACATGGACATTTATGAGATATCAACCATTGTCAGATCACAAACAGCACCATTTCTTCGTTTTACACATATAGCCCACTTTCTTAACATAGCCTGGTCAAGGAAACTTTCTAGAGTCATAAAACCATACTCCTTTAGGATCATATATTTACTTTCTAAGAAGTAGGAGGGTCTTTCATCTACGCATCCTAGGGGCAATCTCCAGACTTCAAGACGCCAATGTAGCCATAGCAGAAGAGTCAGTATAATTGCTCATATATGCAGATAGCAACTGCCAGGGGGGATAGGGCCCAGCTGGCCTCCCACAACTCCCCCGTTTTTATTTTAAAATGCACGAAGGACTGTGCCTGTCTTAGGTCGTTTCCTACCAGGTGCTTAATCTGACCCGTCATGGGGTCTCGATGAGTCATTCAACGAGACCTGTCTTAGGTTGATTTGCCCTGAGAAAATCGAACCCGTCATTGACTACCAGGCCCTGTGCGAGGCAGTGCTTGCATTTTTATTCCATGTAAATATGCTCATATACTAACATAGGCGTTGATCACAAGGCGTACAACAAGTGGTAGAATGCATAAACCTAGAATGACTATTGCTGTTGCTACGATAGCTCCTCCTAGCAAGGAGGTAAATGAGGGCCAGGTAGTGACCAAAGCTTGAAGCCGATCTACAAATGTCTTAGTTGTTTCTGTCAGATTAATAGAAGTGGGCTCCGCGTTGAGTAGATCCAAAATCTCCGGGTGTAACTTAAACAAATCTTTTTTTTTTTTTTTCCAACTTTCCCTTATTTGGTGCTTGTAACCACACACCTTTGTTAGGTACAAGCTAGTATAGGTAAAGACATCCATGCATACATTTCTCATTTAACCCTTCCCAATTCCCACCCTACTCCCTCCTCCTCCCTCCTTCTCAAGGTCAGTTTAGTGATTGACTTAGATGTGTTCATGGAAGGTACATCATGTTCATTAGGGTGTCCTCCCTACCCCCTTCACCTTCCGTTAAGTCAAATTCTTTGTTCACCTAAGGATTCTCCTTCATCTGGAGTCCCTCTTATGTCACATTTTCTCCCTAGCTTCCACATATTAGGGAGAGCATTCGATTTTTAACTTTTTCTGACTGACTAATCTCACTTAACATAATGCTTTCCAGTTCCTTCCATTTCCTTGCAAATATCATGATTTTGTTCTTCTTTATGGCTGAGTAAAATTCCATTGTGTACATATCCCATAGTTTTGTAATCCATTCATCTGTTGACGGACATCTTGGCTGGTTCCATAGTTTGGCAATTGTAAACTGTGCAGCTATAAACATAGATACACATACGTTGGTCTGATAGTTTGGTTTCTGTTCTTTTGGGTAGATACCCAGTAGAGGTATTGCTGGATCATATGGTAGGATCATTCCCATTTGTCTGAGGATCCTCCATACTGTTTTCCAAAGTGGTTGCACTAATTTGCAATCCCACCAACAATGTATTAGGGTTCCCACTTCTCCACACCCTCACCAGCATTTGTTGTTGTTTGTGTTCTTGGTAATTGCCATTCTGATTGGAGTTAGGTGATATCTCAGAGTAGTTTTGATTTGCATCTCTCTGATTGCTAATGATGTTGAACATTTCCTCATACATTTATTGGCCATTTGTATTAATTCTTTTGTGAAGTGCCTATTTAGATCCTTTGCCCATTTTTTTAAATTGGGTTATTTGTTTTCTTAGCTGTGAGTTTCTTGAGTTCTCTGTATATCCTAGATATTAGTCCTCTATCAGAAGAGTAGCTGGCAAAAAATTTTTCCCACTTCACACATATTAGTGACCCTCACACTTTTATGTAATCTTCTAATTTAAAAAGAATGTCTTCAGCAATCATTTATTGTGAATTTCCTAAGAACAGGGACTCTTTTAGGCTCTGAAAATTCAGGAATGAACAAGAATGTGAGGAAGTCACCACTGACTAAAGAATTGGAAAAGTCTGAAACTACCTGTAGGGGTATGGTGAACCAGCAGTGTGGTGGTAGGAATAAACTCCTTTGAAATGTTAGTCAGCATTCATTCTTCCTTCAAGGTTGAGATGAATATTACATTGATATAATTAATACAAAGTGAAACATGTTGCTCTGCCAATATTGTACTAAACAGTATTAAATACACAAATCAACAATAGAACAAAATTTGAAAACAAAAAATTTTGTATGTCACATATCATACTCTAATGTAATAGTTTCATGTTCTTGCATTCTTATGTCTAGCTTAGATATACCTGGAATACTATAGGCACTAAGTAAATATTAACAATATTAGTAAATTAATATAGTAATATACAGTATCCCCTTGCTCCTACTACACAAATATTCCCCTTGCCTTCCCGTTGAATGTGTTAGTTTTTTTTTTTCTGCAATCAAATTTCTGCCCTGTGTCTGCCTTATTTCTCATTCCATCTCTCCATGCATTGAAAAAATGTGTACATGAATACATACACATATACACACATGCACACACACACACATATATATGACAAGACAAAACAGCTCACTTCACCTCTCTATGGAAGATATAAAATTAGCTTTGATTTTAAGATATGTGCAAAGCACATCTAAATCACCCTTAAGAGAAATAAAATTACATGTGTCTGCTTAGCTTTTCTCTTTATTCCACAAATACATGATATTCTTCTCAAAGGATGACAAGATAGCTTAGTTGACATCTTACTACTCTCAGTATTCATGTGAGCTCCCAGACAAAAATTTTATTATTGTCATAGCTACATTTAAATAGTAAATAACAATATAGTCATATATAAGACTAAAAACCAGTTTTGAATATATTCTAGCGAAAATTATCAAAATGATCATCACTAAGGTAGGTTAAAAATAAAGCAGAAAATTGCATGTACCATGCTTTCTATATACAACTAGTAATGAAAAAGATAGGGACTGGTGGTTACAATTCAATAGTAGAGTATGTGGTTACAATGTGAAGGCTGGGTTCAATTTCCAGTTTGTCCTTCTTTTCTCTTGTATGCATTAGCTATTATTATTAAAATCATTAGAATATCAAAGGGAAAACAGACCTCAAACCCAATGTGTATAATATAAAATATCTATATTTCCAGTACTTGGGAGGCTGAGATAGGAGGATTGTTTTGAGGCCACTGAGTGACAACTTAGCAAGACCTTGTTTATAAATAGAAAATAAAAAGAGCTGGGGGTATAGCTCAAAGGTAGAATGCCCCTGGGCTTGTTCTCCAGTACCCCAAGTAATAATTATATAATCTTTCTAGGGTTCACCTTTGAAATACACAGTGAAAGAGAAGCATCATAGGCAGTAGGAACAGCAAGTGCAATAGCCTTGAATTATATAAATATCATTAATTTTTTTTTTTGCAGTACTGGGGGTTGAACTCAGGGGCATTCTACCTCCGAGCTTTACCCCCAGCCCTATTTTTTATTCTTTATTTTGAAACCGAGTCTCACTAAGTTGTGGAGTGTCTCACTAGGTAGCTGAGGCTGGCCTCGAACCCAGATCCTCTGGTCTCAGCCTCCCGAATGCTGGGATTACAAGCGTGCGCCACCACGCCCGGCTTATAAATATCATTAAGAATACCTATATATAAAAAGGAATGGAGGTACAGTATAGCCAGAATGGAAGTACAGCTAGCAGTTAGTAAGTTTTCCCTGTGGTCACAGAAAGGGACGAGAATGACTTGAACTATACTGTTAGTTGTGAAGATGGAGAATTATGAAAGATTTAGTGTTATGCCACAAGTATAAACCATAAGGCCTCATGACAGATTGGAATTTTGGAAAGATGGGAAGTGTAGAATCAAGGTTGATTTGTAGGTTTTTCTTTGAGCATCTGGGTGAATTGATGATGGCACCACTTACAGGTGTAGAACAAATAGGAAGAGGATATTTCTTCAAAGAATATTTGTTCAAAAGATCATTTTCTTGAGGAATTTAAGATAAGCAATCAAAATACTGACAACAATTTCAGTTACTTTATTTTCAAATGTAGTTTACACTAAATTACATTTGAAACAACTTTGAATTTTGAGTCAATTTATAAATTATTTTATTACAAGTAGTCCTAATATATTTTATTGATCTTTAAGTCTATCTAAATTATGAGATTAATTTAAAGATAGATTTATTATTACAAATATTCCTGAGCTAAGCCTTTCATGTCAGTGCGGGCATGGTTGATTCATTTGAAAAAAAGAAATGCCTTGAATTCATCCATGTGTTTAGAGGACAAATTAAATCATCTTTTAAATAGCCCCAGGATGGTTTCAGCCATTAAAGAGCAGAAGGCTAATAAAATAACTGTTCCTGCTAAATCGTTTTCTGAGTTTTATATGTCCTCCCTTATATATCCTTATATATTTTATTGGCAATATATGTTACCTTTAAAGAGAAGCAGCTTTTCTATAGTAATCAAAAAGGTTAGGAACCTGAGTTGTATTATAGCCCAATTTCTCTTATAAATGTTGATTTTAAATAGTTTAAAGAGCTTTTCCTCAAGTTGAAGTCAATTAATTGCACTAGATTTAACTTTTTAAAATGCATGGCTTAAAACTGTGGGGGGTCACACACGTGTGGATTTATAATGATTTTTGTACAAGTTAGCTCAAGTGTCACTCCTGATGAACAACTTTAAACATGAGAGAAAAAGCTTAGAATCTTTTATTGGTCCATTAAGTCCTGTCACTAAAAGTCATATATCTAGCTGACATGCAGACTGTTTAGCAAAATTAATTCTAGGCAAATGGATTGTGATTAAAGCCAACTATTTGTTGCATTAATATCATAGATCATGAAGTAACCAAACCATTTGCTTATTTTAAATGGATTTGTAGGATCACAAACCTGTACACTTAAAGTAATATTTTACTGCCATTTTCATTTTTCTTTATTTTTCCTTTATTGTCTCTTAGTTATTATTTGAAGTACCTCTTGAGTAAGAGACTATTAGCTGTGTAAATGAAAGACATTTTTACCATGAGAGAAAGCCATCTTCAAAACCCTGATAATAGGACATGATGATATTAATTAGAACCAACGTGAGAAATGAAGACAAAAAGAAAAAGAAATAAAATAACAAGAAGTTAATGACAACAGGACATGATGATATTAATTAGAACCAACTTGAGAAAGGAAGACAAAAAGAAAAAGAAATAACAGGAAGTTAATGACCACCTCTGGGACTACATATACACCCAACACTTCTCACTGGAAAAGCTCTTTGGTGGCATTTGAATTTGAGTGAGATCCCTATTCTATCACAAAGAGATGTGGAAGTAATTAATAGAAGAAAGTCAATGGAGAGGGAGAGGGGAAGTAAAAGAGAGAGAGAGAGAGAGACAGAGAGAGAGAGAGAGAGAGAGAATACAAAGGATAAATCCCATAATACTAAAAAAAAAATTGGGTGGGCAGTTTTACATTACAGCTACTCTATTTCTCGATATCTATTTTAATTTTAGCTACTAGATAAACCATTTCTCACTAATAATGGGACTGCCAGCAATAAGCAATGCTACAGTAATTGAAGATTTGCTAAGTGGGCTTAATCACTCCTTGAGGAAGAAAATATTAAAGGTCTAAACAAACCTTGAGACAACAGATCTTAGGTTTAATTCTTTTAAAAGGTAAATGTCATGGCAATAACTGTTCTATTATTATTTTTATATTACGTACACAAATATTCTCATTTGATGAACTTTTAGAAACTGCTGGTATCAGGGTCTTATGTCAGACCAATGAAATAGTCAGAATATCTGTTCCAATCCCAACCCAACATTTTCATAAGCCTCCCCCAGGATATTTTATTGGATAGTCCTGTTAGAAATAATGACTATGAGGAGATAAAGTTGGATTTTATTCCAGCTCAGTTATCTATAGGTTGTGCAATTTTTGTTTTAATAAAGCTCTCTAAACCTCATATATCAAATTAGGATAAACTGTCCTGGAACTATTGTATAGAAGAAATTGGATAAAATGTGTTACCTAGAACAAAGCTTTCCTACTTAAAATTTTAGTTTTTTTTTTCTTTTTTAAGCAAAAGGAACTTTGCATATCTCAATTTACATTGTTGATAATAAATTAAAAATAACAATTTCAGAGGAAACATTTCTTCAATTTGAGGCATTATGTTATTCAGAAAAATTGAAAGAATATCTTACAGCCAGGCATGGTGGCGCATGCTTGTAATCCCAGCATTTGGGAGGCTGAGACTGGAGGATCTGGGTTCGCGGCCAGCCTCAGCTACCTAGTGAGGTCCTTCGCAACTTAGTGAGACTCGGTTTCCAAATAAAGAATAAAAAAAATAGGGCTGGGGGTACAGTTCGGAGGTAGAATGCCCCTGAGTTCAATCCCCAGTGCCGCAAAAGAAAAAGAAAGAAAGAAAGAATATCTTACAAGGATGATAGTATAGGAAAACTACTTTTTAACAAGTAAAAAACAAGCCGGGTGTTGTGGCGCATGCTTGTAATCCCAGTATTTGGGAGGCTGAGACTGGAGGATCGGGTTCGCGGCCAACCTCACCTACTTAGTGAGGCACTCCGCAACTTAGTGAGACCCTGTTTCAAAATAAAGAATAAAAAATAGGGCTGGGGTTATAGCTCAGTGGTAGAATGCCCCTGAGTTTAATCCCCAGTACTGCAAAAAAAAAAAAAAAAAAAAAAAAGGTAAAAAACATTGAGTTTCAATCAATTTTTTTCAGTTTCACTAATACATCAAATTCTCAATTACTTAATAGTTAAAATACTTTTCTAATCTATCAAATGGATATCACATGACTCATTAACCCCACAACTTTCTCATAAGAAAATAAATATAAGAGCATAGTTTATTACTTTTAAATATAATCACCAAGACAATTGTAAAGTTTCTGGTCTCCTTACATAAGGATTAAATCCTATTGTTATGAGAATTAAATTACCACACCATAAAAATTAAATGATACCAAACAAGATCCCAGATCATCATTATTATTATATTGCCCAAATATCATTGTAATGAGTACATTTTTATCTTGTATTTCATGTGCCAGCCATTATATGGTCCATGCTTTTTTATATAGATTATTTAATTGGAAAACATATGCATCAATCTTAAAGCTCAGTATTCTCTCCAATACTAAAACTTCAGGCGCTCAGAAACTCAGTTGCAGGTTGTGACATCCCTTATAATTTTTTTTCAAACACAGTTAACTCCATTTTGAAGAGAATGAAATGAATAAACTATCCAACCTTCTACTTTCAAAACATTATTAAAAGTTCCATTTTCAAACATTATTATAAGCTTAATTAAAACTACACAGAATTTTAAAAACTATGCCTTTTTATTGGTTTCTGTCATTTAAGTAATCAGGATAGATTTGCATAAAAATACCCTTCTGTTATAAAAATACAGATAAGTAAGGAACACTTTAATGACTCAAACTTACTAATATTTAGTTTATTCCTTCATAGCTCAGTTTTACTAAACTCAATTCCAAAAGATGAATATTGTTTTTTTTTTCTAAAATAGATGCCTCAACTGTCTCATGAACTCTGTCATGATACAACTGGGTATACCATCCACAAAATATCTATTATGTATCATTCAGCACTGGAATGTGGTGAATGCATTTCCTATTATTGAAATGATTTATAAATATCCTCTCATTCATTCAAAATTAATTTATTGTGACTATATAGACCTAGAATATGATTTTCCCACTCTCCAAAAATCAGTAAAAATTTCCAATAAGGTAATTGAAAAGATATCTTCAGTGATCTAGGCAAGAATTGTATTCAAATGTTTCTAAGCAAATTTGGTATAAAACCTTATCCACAATATGAATCTTAAAGCACATGATTAGATTATAATTAATAATTAAATTCTGCCAATACAGTAAGAAACTCTAGTGCTTAATACAGAATACACATTGTATTGTAACAAAAACTGATAGAAGGAATAGAAAATATGAATTGGCTATTTTTCATAAACTCAAATTGTGATAAATTATAAAAGAACATGAGAGGTTAGTAGAAAGTATCAAACTATGGTAAAATGATAAATTGAGGCCACCCACACACACACACACAGATATCATATTTGGTGGTTTCAGTTCTCATTATTATCTAAGTGGTTACATTTGGGCCAGTTAAATCCAATTATTTCAGTCATCCAAACAACTGAAAAAGATAAGCAGAACAAAAATAGTTTCAATTTTTTAGTGATTGGTTCAAATTGTTCTGAAAATATTCAGTTTTGTTATGATGTCTGAATTGAGAATAATGAGGAAGACAAGGTATCAAAAGAAGACACTAAATATTCCTTGCCCCTATCCATCTCTATTTCTCTCACCATTTCTGGTTCTTCAGGCTTCTGAAAAATATGAGTTAACATTTCTATTTCTTTTAATTTTTGTTGTGACAAGCAATTTAAAAGTTCCCCATCAAGAAACAGGAGATTGCTATATTAATATCTAATTTTAATATAATCACTTGTATTTCTATATCAGTGTAATATACTTATCCTCAGTTTCATACTAATCTGTTTTTATTCGACTATTGGTAAATTTTTACCCATGTAGAAAATTTTTATTATTTATTTTGCTGTATATTAATATGGAAAGTACTGCCTCATTTTCAATTAAAGATTTATTTTCTATGGTAGCAATGATGGATCTGATAATGCCTCCAGATACTCTGGTCTAGACTTCTTTAAGTCAAATATATTAAAATGGCAGTGGGTAATCAAAGCAAGTTATGGAATATGTTTGGCCATGGAGAAGAGAAGTGTGAAAAATAAGGATAAAACCTAAACATAGTCAAGGATAACCTAAAAGTATTATTCTCCCAATGATATGCAGGCTAGGAAAGTTAATAACATTTCTTTAAATTTCTACATTAGCCTCCAGTTTTTCTAAAGCCTCATTATATGTCCATGCTAGTCTCTGCTCTAAGCAATGCTAATAAAAGTATATATTTAAATTATTTAACACAATATTTTCCAAATTCCTTTGCTAAAAGGTTGTGCTGAATATACATTAAGCAAATGAGATGGCAACACTAAATCTACTAACATACTCCTTTTTCCTTTGCTAATGCAATAATACCATCTTTAATTTGTTCATTTCAACTGCAATTCACTGAAGTTCAAAATTAAAGAAATATTTTCATTATTATCACATTTAACACTATTAAATGATATAATTTAGCTTAATGATCAAATTTTAGTGATTCTGTAAAAAAGAAGTCCTGGAAAAAGTGATCTCCTGCTGATATAATAGAAACATTATTTTAATATTAACATATCTGCATAAGCAGATGATGATACTTTCTATTTTCCATAGCAAAGTAACTAGATTAAAAACTGATCTTCCAAAAACTTTGGAATTTAGGTTTAGATAATAATAACTGGTAATATCTCTAATGACCATCTGCCACAGGTAAGGATACAAATCAATCATTATAAAGGGACAAAGTACTAAGTATTTTATATAGTTTACTCTGTCATCAAAAATGTACTAATCATGCTGGGCGTGGTGGCGCACGCTTGTAATCCCAGCATTCGGGAGGCTGAGACCGGAGGATCCGGGTTCACGGCCAGCCTCAGCTACCTAGTGAGGCACTCCGCAACTTAGTGAGACCCTGTTTCAAAATAAAGAATAAAAAAATAGGGCTGGAGATGTAGCTCAGAGGTAGAATGCCCCTGAGTTCAATCCCCAGTACCACAAAAAAAAAAAAAAAAAAAAAGAAAGAAAAGCCTAGGGACAAGCTTTGAGAATTAAAAAAATGTACTGATCATTATGTACTACAATTTTTAAATATATGAGGATAAGAACTTTTTTTTTTAATCATGGAGTTTGACTCTTAAATGTATGATATTTTTATAGTAATAAATTCCAGATGAAATATTATACATAGGAGGAACACCAATATATTCCAACTTCATTTTATTTTCTGCAAAGTATTCTATAGTGGATTCTATTATATGAGCACTCATGTTCATAATAATAGTTTCTAGTTCTTTAATTAATAAAAATCCTTCTGATTTGGTATACTTTAACCCTTTCCATTTTAATTTGCATAAAATACTTCACATTTCTTGTCATTATGATATCAAAATATCATGGTATGATAAAGATGAAAAATGATCCTTAATCAATTGATAATAAGCTAAAAATAAGAGGTCTTAAATACATTATTCTGTTTTATAGAAAATATGCTTTTCACTAAATATTTTTCACTAAATTCTACATGCCTGCAAATATTATGTTTTTCACTAAATATTTTTTACTGAATCCTACATGCATGCAAAGTTAAGCCTGAGACCATTCACTACAGGAGTAAAACTTTCCGATAGGCAAAGCTAATTCTTGGAAAAGAAGATTCTAAAAACAACTCAGAGTGATTCAGGGATTAACCAAGCAGAAAATAGAATCTGTGTCACCATTCTCATGAAGTCGAAATGAAGTGGATTAAAAGCAAACTCTAATTGGTTTGTAAATGTCATTTTGAGGATACAAAAATTTCTTCCAATTCTTTGTGTTCTTTGTTCTTGCTGTTGTTAGTCAAATTTAACTGTCATCTTTCATTTTTCATTCTACAGTTACCCTGGTAAATAAGTAAGGGCATATCCATATCAGATTGCATATCCCAAATGGAAATGGCTTTCTACAGTAATGTGCAAGAGTCATCTAGAAGAGGCACAATGTTTTATCCCTGATTTTTTTTATTCTTTTAAAAAGAACATCTTCACTTTGCTATTCACATGGAAAAGCTGACAAAGCACTCTCTTAATATAGAGAGTTGTTTGTAGATCGGCAAACAAACCAATTTGTTTGAAACTCAGGGAAGCAAGTAATGTATATATAACCCACAATGCATGTACAATGTATATCTTATAGAGAAATCATGATAGGAAGCGAATGTCTGATTCACAATAGGATATATTTCAAAGGAGATAAACCTTGCGTATCTATGAGCATACAGATGCATAAATTATTAAATAATTTCACCCTAGATATACTTATTTTTGCATATGTTAACATTTAGGCACACTAGAAACAGCTCTTGAAATTGCTTATGCTAATGCCTACTGCTACTTATTTTAAAAAGCAATTCCACTTAAAATCAAACCTCAGGTCTCAAAACACCAGTTACAGCCAAACAAAGCATACCAAAGTCTATATATACTAGTTATATGAAAAGCATCAATGTTTCAATGGCTTTTTAATTTAATCAAATCAAAAAAGCACATGTTGAAAACTCTATAAACAGTATTTGGTAGGTATTAGTTTCAATCTTCCAATAAAATAAATCTCCCCAAATATAAAACAAAATGTATCCTTAACCTCCTACTGAGTATAATAGATATGAAATAAAAACTGAGTTGGAGAATAGATGAAATCTCGTGTATAAGCTAAAAAATATTTGGTTAAATAAAAATATGAACTTCTCTAAAGCAATTATTGTATAGTGCATGAAAGAATTCCATGAATATCTCCTATTAGAGTCATTAAAGAAAGTATTCTGTTACTTTAAGAGATCATAGTCTGTCTTTTTCTCTACTAATCTGTGAATAACAAATCAGAAAATAAAAATTTTTATGATTTAGTTAATTTGTTTCAGTCATCATTGATATAACTCCTTGAGAAATACTGAGCAATAAATTTTAATGCATATTTGAGTATTTATTATCCTAACACAACAGGAGGAAGTGACTGATATCTGAAAATATAGCACAGGATTTATGCTGAATCTTCATCGTATTGACAGACATAAGTAAACTTTAAAAAACCTTTCTTGGAAACATAATGCTCCTTGAATTGGAAGGGAGTCCATAAGTAGAAAGGATGTTTATATCTAAGACAATACTGGTGTAATGAGACTATAAGCAGTAGTTGGTGGTCTATTAATCTGCCTGTTTCCAAAATTATATTTGGTTGATTGTGAATTGCTCAAATTTGAGAAATACTAATAGTTTTGCAAATGGCCATGAAATATACATTTTAGTATACATTTTCCATTGAGAAAAGTATGTAGATTTAGATAAATCAAGTATTTTATATATTAAAATATATTATTCCTGTAACTGTATTTTTCAGGTTATAAACTCATAAGTAAATCTACTTTCTGATTATTTTGTGGATGCCTATATAGGTACCACCATTCCATTGATTCAAGGAAGACAAAGAGGTCAAAGGCCATTTTATTATTTAATAAGCAAAAGATCAGCCTAGCATGGTGGTGTGTACCTGTAATCCTAGTTACTTGGGAGGCTCAGATAGGAGGATCGCAGTTTCAAGGCCAGTCTCAGCAAGTTCCTAAACTCTTAATAACCTAGTAAAGCCCTGTTTCCAAAAAAATAGGACTAGAGTTGTAGCTTGGATGTAGAATGACCCTGGGTTCAATCCCTAGGACACAGAAAAAGAAAAATATCTAATTTTTATTTATTTGTTTGTTTGTTTATTGCAGTGCTAGGGACAGACAGAACCCAGAGCTTCAAACATGCTAATCAAGCACTCTACAAGTAAGCCACACCTCCAGCTCCCAAAAGGTCTATTTTAAACTTGATCTTAATATTTTATGAGAGGATAGGGAACGCACAAAAATAACTAGAGCATATATCTCAGATAATGGGAACTAACCACCATATGGGGATTTAATGGACAACAAAAATATTAACCAGTTTATTTTTCAAATACATACACTGTTGCTCTTATACTCATTTTTCATTCTATATTATATTATGCCTATCCTATCTATCCTATTGGAGTAAGAGAACATCTGTGAATTGAATCAGTAGTAAGAGTCATTAGTGAGGTTACCCTTCCTATGCTGCCAATCAAGGATATATGATTGTTGCATTTTCTTCCACAGAGCTAAAAACCGGGCAAGAAAGATGTTTATAATTTATAGAAGCAATGGAAAAGTTACAGGAATCTGTCTGGCCATGCATTGACCAAAGAGAAGAAACATTTCTGATGAAATTAACCTTACAAACTTATATTTGTATGATCATAATTTAATTTTCCTAGCATATTTTCTTATTAAGAGCAATGGCAGATGTTTCTCAATGTACAATGGGGTTATATCACAGTAAATTCATCATAAATTGAAAATACGGTGTCAAATGCTTTTGGAGATGGGGAGGTAGCTCAGTGGTGAAGTCTAGTCTGCATGAGAGCCTGGGTTCCATCCCTAAGGCCTCAAAACACACAGAACACTGTAAAGTATGTGCTGTTTCCCCTCATGATGCTGAGGCTGACTGGAGTTGGGGTTCACTGCCACAGCCCAGCATTACAAGAGAGGATCATACTTCATATCATTAGCCCAGGAAAAGGTCAAAATTCAAACTACAGTTTCTATTGAAAGTATGGCACTTTTACATATTTGCAAAGTTTAAAATTTATAATTTGAATCTTCATAAATTGGGGATGATCTGTATAGAGTTCAATTAGATATGAGTATTCTTATTCTTATGATGAATATGTGATATAAAACAACTGAACTATATTATTCTTATTTGTATGTCACTTTTTGAGCTTATTTATATTTAAGTCTCATCTTTCCTGATATCAGACTGCTAGTTGAACTGAGGCAATCAGGTTTCTGGGTCTGTAACACTGAGAGGACAAGAATGGCTGATAATAAATTCACCAGCAGAAGACTTTCTTCTGAGTCATTTCTGAGCTTTTCCTGATGGAACCTAGTACTATCATTTAAGGATTTCCAATATTGTAATTGATTCAATATTCCAAAAAACATTTCATCATCAGCTTCTATTATTCACAACTTCTACCCGAAAACAGCTTCTCTTATGTTGCAGATAACAATCTCACTGACTCTTCTTATACTTCTAGATTTACAGTGTGGGAAAGCCTTAGCAACCTAAGAACAGATTGCAATTTCAAAGAAGTTGGCTAACCAAAAAGTGTCTCACAAGAGGAGAGGTCAGGATGGTCATTATCCCTCTATTCCATGTTTAGAAGATATCTATGTAGCATCACAGATAAGGATAAGAATTCTTCAAGCATAATATAATAAAATATAAATACAGTACTTCCTGTTAAGAAGCAGAAAATGAATAACCATTAAATGGAGGACCTCCCCAGAGTGAGAAATTATAACAGAAGCATTTCCAGGAATAGATTTCCTGATTTAAATAGTGAACCATGTTGCCTTTTATAAAGTATATGAATGAAATTGGCAAGAGTAGCTAATTAATTATAGCTGATTAGTCTATCAAATCTCTTGGTAGAATAAGCAAGACATTAACATTTTATAATTATTTGGAGTCAATGTACTCCAAGTGCAATATGCTCCATCCATGAGGCATATACATTCTAAAGGCTTTTGGTTATGTTTTGTTTTTCCACAAATTTTACACTTCAATTTTAGATATATGAGAACTAAAATGAGATGGGGAAATTCATAATATAGAGCCAAAAGAAAGAATATTTTAAATATACTTAGAATATAGAAAAAGTATATAAGGTATATAGTTCTCCATTTAATGCTTTGTATCAGTCAATTTCAAATTTCATACAAAAAAAGAAACCATTAAACTATATTAAAATGATGGCAGTCAAGAAATGTACTGACCTTCAGGATCAAGTAACTTCTCTATGCCTAGCTGACTTTTGGCAATGTTGAAAGCATGTTCCAGTCGTTGTGTGGCTGACTGCTGGCAAACCACACTATTCCAATCAAATAGGTCTGGCCTGAAACACACACATACACAAGTAAAAATATAAATCAATCTAGAATGTCCCATAAGATTAACTTCAATTCTGAATTCTGATTGATAACCCATGACCACCATCTTTAAGAATGCAGTGATATTCTTCATTATTTTCTCAATAACACTTCGTGTGTGTGTGGAGGGGGGGTTACTGGGGATTGAATCCAGGGGCATTCTATCTCCGAGCTACATCTCCAGCCCTATTTTTTATTCTTTTAGTTTGAAACATGGTCTCACTAAGTTGCAGAGAGCCTCACTAAGTAGCTGAAGCTGGCCACTAACCCAGATCCTCCAGTCTCAGCCTCCAAGTACTGGGATTACAAGCGTGCACACCCACCTAACACTTCTCTTTTTAATAAGTCACAATTTTAATTCAACATCCTGTCATTATACACCTTAAATATGCATCATTTTGTTTTTAATTATACCACAATAAGGCAGGAAAAAGAAGAAAACCCTGAAGAAAGTAATAGGGAACTTATTATACTTTATTCAACAATAAAAAATACATTAATTCCATTCAAACCTAGGGATTTGAATACTTAGCCATGTATAGGTAACTTCCAATTTTATATCCCTACACCACATCTCTTTCCTTTACTCCAGATCAAATGCAACTGCCCACTTGCTATCTCCACTTAATCAATCACAAGCCTAGAGCGTCCAAACAAAACTGAGCTTCTGTCATTTATCCCCACCACACTCCTCAAAGTCTATTTATTTCTCTTACAGTTCTCCCTTTCTCATTAATCACCAAGTTCAGTCTTAGAGTTGCTCAGAGGAAAATCCTCCTTGATGACTCTATCATTCTCACATAATACTTGGATGAAAATATACCCCAAATTTCTCCCTGTCCTCACTGCAATTGTGCTTGTCCAGACCACTATTTCACTGTGCATGGATTACTGAAATAGCATACTAACTGCTCAGTTTCTCCCACCTTTGATTTTTGTTAATCTCCTTTCAGCATGGCTTCCAGAGTCATCTGTTAAATATGTTTCATCATATGCTTATTCTCCAATTCCTACTATAAGGGGCTTAAAAGGTAGACATGTTAACTGCAATCTACAAGACCAAATATGATCTGGCTCCTCAGACTATGACTCTGATTTTATTTCTTGCCTCATTCCTAATATTCAACGAACAGGTTAGAGTTCTGCATTTGCATTTGCTGTTCCCTGTGCCTAGAATTTTCTTCTTCAGAGATGGCTCTTTCCTTGACTTCTTTTGAGTCTTTACTCAGAAATCACATTACCAGTGAGTCTTTCTCTCTCCCTATCTAAAATTGTATGCCCCATATCAAACATATGCATTTTTCCTTTTTTAAACTGATTTATTTTATTCTGATTATCATTTACTACTGTTTAGCATATTATACAATTTAATTTTATCTCTTTGTCTGTTCTCCATGAGAAGGTAGAATGTAGAATTTTGACGATGTTGTTCACTATTGGAAACCTGTTAGAAATATAGTAGTGGTTTAAAAAATATTATCAGCTACAAAAGAAAGTGAATGAACACACACTACATGAGTATAATTTTACTTGATAATAGATAAGACATAAGAGATTATAAGATGTAGTTGTCATCCTAATTAGATTTTAAATCTAATTAGGATGAAAATGCATATAACATAAGTTAATTATAATCTAAATGTGAAAATACAGATAATAAGGTATAAGAATTAATAAATCTAAAGGAGTCATGAAAGTTCTTTGAAGCTTGAAAGATTCTTAAATGTTGTCTTGTGTTTGGATTAAGAAATGCATTTGAAAATAGAATTTGAAGTTGTGTGAATATTAGTCAAAGTGCCTAGAGAAGAACAATGCAGAAAATACTAAAGATAATCAAGATTTTCCAGGCCTGACTCCATTGGGAGATTCTAAGTATTAAGTGGTGAGATATATGGTTAGGAAGTGGAACTGGGATATGTGTGTCCATAAGACCTTGGGTATTAAAGAATTACAATATATCCAAACAAAATTGAAAATAATTAAAAAGCGACACTTTGCCTTCTCTGCATCAACAATACCTGAGATTCTGATAAGGGCTATGAAACTTCTACCCAGACAAATACATATCCATATGGTAAATATTAGAACATTTGGATCTGTCAATGGACTCAGGCTTAAGAACTAATTCTATGAAAGGGAAGAAGTTGTCAAAGTTGAATTTCTTGTTAGGTTTGAAGAACATAATTAATAATAAAAGTACAAATTTATTTTTAACTTCCTATTTCAAATTGCTCATATCATTTTAATACACCAGAGTTTTGTACACTAATCCAATGAAATCTATGCCCTCATTTACTTCTAGCTATCCCCAAAACTAGCAAACAAATTTTAGGAAACTAAAATATAAAGTTGGGAAATGTCTCTAGTGGAAATAATATAAGAAAAATAAACTTGACTATTTGGAGGAGTTTAAGCTTTATTATTCAACTTTTAACCTATTTTAGCTCTTTGTCTATTAGAATTTTTCTACTCTCATTGTCTAAATATAAAATACAGGAGAAACTAGTTTTCTGACTCATATAAACAAGACTAAATCAGTATGATGAGAAAAAGTAGAAATGTTTCCTTATTATAATTATTTTTTCCTTCCTTCCCTTCATCTTGGTGACCAACTAACATCATAGATATGGGGTTTCTTTATCTAAGTAATATGATTTATTTGAGCTTCAGCATTCTCATTTAGAGAAGACTTATACTGAATGGCCTCTGAGGTCACTATCAGCATTAAAATGAATCTAATTATGTTACATCACTAAATTAATTAACATTTTAAGTTGCTATGATTTTCAAATGCATAAAAATTATAAAACTAACCACTTGTAGAAGAAAGCCACATAGCTTTGCATTCTTAACCTAGACTAAAATTCATAAATGAGAACATGTGCCAGGCATAGTGGTGCACTTGTGTAATTCCAGTACTTGGAGACTGAGACAGGAGGATCACTGGTTCAAGGTCATTCTCAACAACTTAGTGAGATCCTGTTTCAAAATATAAAAATATAAAATAAGGCTAGAGGTGTAGCTTGGAGGTAGAACGCCCCTGGATTAAATCCCTAGTACCATAGAAGAAGAAGAAGGAGGAGGAGGGATTCCAAGATTTGAAAGAAGCTGACACCATAATGGAGACAGTATAAATTCAAATTCTGTCTAATGCTCTTCGGTAAACAATATATTCCCCTATGCACCTCAGTTTCCTAGCCTGTGAATTGAGGATAATAATAGTATCTATGTCATGCAAAACCAGTGGGGTATTCTACTTAGAATAGAGCCAGGGAAGTGGTCTAAGGGAAGGGGAGGGGGAAGACTGAAGTTCATTATTGGAAATACTAACATCAACCATGTGTACATATGTGAATATCCCAAAATCACTCTGTATAGGAATGGGGGAGACGAGGAGGCAGGAGGGGGGTCACCACGTGCTGTGTTCATATATGCCAATGTCAATATGATTTACATTATGATGTGAGACAATAATGCACCAATAAAAGCACATATAAATAAATAGATAAAGTAACAAAAAACAAAAAATAGTGTCTATAATATGGAAATTTGTTTAAAACATTACCTTCTATTTCTATGTTTTAAGGTTAGCTATAATTATATAACAACAGTAATGTATTTCTAATTTACAGACTCAAGAAAAGAACACTTGACTTAACAGAATGGATATAAATGTCAAAAATATTGTTAATTCAAGAACAATAATGTAATAGCAAAATGGGAGATAGAGGAAAAAAAGAGAAAATAAGGATAAGTGTCATTATTTCTTCATCCTTAATATCAGATAGTTAATAGTTTCTAAACTTGAAGGGATTCTTTTAAACTTGAAGGGATTCTTTAATTTCATTTAAAGGAAAAAATATAGGAAAAGTATAGTTGCAATGTAAGTAATAAAATTAGTAAGTAGATGAGGATGAGAAACAATATCTGTGGGATTCACTTTAAAGAACAAATGCATATACTGTCAGAAATCATTTTATCAGGAAACAAACACATATAGTACATATTATTATGTTAACCACCAGGAAAACAGAGCTAGCTAACAGTGAATGCATCTAAGGGTTGTGTCATGAAGACAAATTTATTTATTTATTCCTTTTCCCTCATTCTATTATCTGATTTTTTTGAAAACTACACATTGTTGTAGTAAAATAAGGACTTAGGAAGATAATTTAATTGCAATTTCAAAGTTATCGTGACTTTACCTGTATATTTTGAGCATATTTCTAATCAGCTATCACTCGTTTTTCCCATAAAAATAGAATCTGGCTTCCTTTCAATTGCACTGTAGTGGACTTTGTGCTTTCACACAAAACTTTTAATTTTCAAGGCCCTTTGTTAATCTCTATGCTCTATATTAAGCACAGCCTTTGTTCTGTATAGCTTAGTCACTCAATTATTGAAATCAGGACACCTCATGACTTTCCTGAGTGTACCAATGACAATCACCTTGGAACAGAAAGTTTAACCATTTTTTTTAGATAAACAATATGAACATCTGTCAAAGACAGACAGGCAGATGATTCATGAAAGAACATTAAACAACTGAGAAGAACCTCTTGAAAATTCAGCATGTAATGTATAAAGTGATAGTTACTGATGATTCAGTATGACAGGGGAGAATATATAAATAATACTTTGAGAGGGAAAGAGTGGGTCAGGGACAGGGCAATCTGGATATGTTTACTGTATTATCTACAAATATATTCAGAAATCATAAAACAGAATATTAACAAATGTACTGTGTGAACATGCTAGCAGGATTGAAGTCTTTCACTTGTAGAGAAAATGTTAAAGAGCCAACAAGGACTGCATAACCTGATCCTCGATATTTTTGTTCATCTGCAAATGTGTACATGAAAAGCAAGATCAATATTTTTTCAGGCCTTTTGTGAGAAGTATGTGACTGCATAAATGAGCACTGACTTATAATGCAGAATGGACATCTCTATCCCTTCTCACCTGACTATATTGAAGCTGTGGAAAATTTTCTTCTGCCATACTTCGGAAAAACAAGGTGTTAACATTGTTTAACATGCTGATTGGGTTTGAGTTGGCCTCCTTTCTAAAATCAGGTTGCTGAGTCATTCACCTGGAAACCCAGTCTGGATGGGGTTAATTAAACCTAGCTGGAGCATGACACCTAACAAAGATGTGTTTGCCCTTGGGTTGAGCTTTACCATGAAGAAAATTTATACTCTCAGCTTTTCTAGAAGCAAGATTGGAATGAGAAAATGGTAGGCCAATCAAAAAAAGTGAAGTGAGAAAAGAATAAGCTATATTGAAAATCAGGAAAAATGCAATCCAGTGATATTTCAAACACAGTTCAATAGCAATGCATGCATTTAACTCTGGGTTAAGTAAAAGAGGCAATAACACAACCAAAGTAGTTATCCCTTAGAGTAAATGTAATATATATTATAGTGTAATATATATTTTACATATATATGTGTGTATATATGTATATATAATACTAAATCATATATATTATGTGTGTATATATGTGTATATATACATATATGTGTATATATACTATATCATATATATTATATGGCATATGTGCATAGTACTATATAAATTGTATAAATATGTATTATATATTACATAACATATAAATGTATAGACATACATATTTCTCATATTTCATATTGTTTTTGCTTTTTCTTAACCAGTTATTAATTCATTTGTGGAACCTCATCATATAAGAAAAACAACTATTTTGCTATCTGCAAAAATATAATATTGTATAGAATATGGAATATAATTGAGGATGTTTAGTTCACTGTATTGTAATGGGATCTTTTTATGAAGATCCATAGAACTCTCTCTTGCTTCATAGAAATTGCTTTACTATTCCAGAGCAATTGTTTCTTTTGATATTCTGAGCACTGAGTCATAGAATTAATTGTGTTGTGCTCTTTGCCTTGGTTGCTAAGAGGCTCAGAGCCTCTTTTAACCCTGAACTAGAAGAAAATACTCAGGGTCTTAGGATGTTTGCTATCTAAGCTTGTATCTCACAAGACAAATGTTTCTATTTGTACATTGTTTATCTGATGATGGTAATTCATTTCTTTGCATCTACTAACGTGAAATTTTGAATCAATTTTATTTCTATAGTTTAGGCTTTTTGTCAAAACATTATTTGTACAAAAAGACCAACCTCATACTAAGTTAAAATAAAACCTAGATGTTCTGGAAATTCTAATTTCAAATATATTGATATTTTCCTCTCAGTATAACCAATTTCATGCTCCAGAAACTTCAATATTTGAATAAATTATATACCAGTAGGAAGATAATTTTAATGAATCCATTCCAATGGATTGTTAGATCAACATGGTAAACATATGTAACATGAGGTATAGTAGGAAAGGACCCTGGAACTACAATAGGATAAATATATATCATCAGTATTTAATCAATACTTATAAACTATATTTTATATCTCAGTAGTATCCTTACCTATGACTATGGATGAGAGCATTCAGAGCCAGGCCATCAGACCAGCTGGTGGTGAAGTTGATGACATTAACCTGTGGATAATTACGAGTTGATTGTCGGACCCAGCTCAGGAGAATCTTTTCACTGTTTGTTTGTTGCAATCCAGCCATGATATTTTTCATTACATTTTTGACCTATACATGTAAAGAGATTTTTATAAATAAACACATTCCCTCAACAAGAACTCTGCAAACCTTAATGTGAATGTCCTTGATCTTAGTCAAAAATTATGGAAACTTTAAAACCAATTACTAAAAAGAAGTAACATATTTTACCTGGATTGAACCCACCCTAAATTATCAGGAATCTATTCTGAATGAAGAGTGCTTGTGCCATACCATGTATTAAGTATGCTTACTATAACCTCTTCATTCTGCTATATTAAATTACAAATTTACTGTTCCTTAGATTGCCCATCTTCTAGCTTCGAATGAATAGGGTAGAGAAGAGACTTATTGTCAAATCAGACTTAAAATATTAGACTCTTAGCCAGTTACTTAATATCAATCAGTAAGTTTTTAAGTAGGAGGAATACAATAGTAAATAAGAAAACACTTTTAAAACTTAAGTTCAAATTTTGCCTTTACTATTAACTAATCGTATTAATTGAGAAAGAAAATTAGCATTTTCAGGCCTCAGTTTGTTCATCTGTACAAAACAAAATTGCTGCAAGAAAAACAGTAAAAAAATACAGTAATGCATTGCTAAAAATACTCATAACTATAAAATAATGCAAGTTATATTTATTGACTAAACTGAAAAAATCAATACAGAAATATTTGAATATTTTAAGTTTTAAAAAGTCAACAAAAATTAGCAAAATGAAGCAAAGGAGTATTTATCCCTAAAAGCTGTAAATATGTGGCCTTGGTTTTAGTTTCATTAATTGGTTTCTGTATATTTGATTCCCTCCTAGGCTTGTGTATGTGAAATGCTATTCAGCAGGTTATTGTGTTTCAAAGTTTCATTTCTCTAAGTTATACAATGCAAAAATCCATTCTAAATATTATTCCAAGTTTCATGAATTTAGTGACACCTCATTATAGAAAGTACTGCCTATGTAGTTTATTAAAGTAATATTTCCTAGGCTACTTTTTAAATATAATTTAGGCCCCTATGAGATACTTAAAGAAAGTATGTAAGCAAACATGATTATTCTTTACCACCAGGGGCTTTCCTTTCAGAAGCTTAAGGTACAAATACTACTAAAATTTGATCAGATGATGAATATTTATTATGCATTCTAAATGTGACATTTTAGTTTGCATTTTCATCCATGTAGAAGCTAACAAATGCCTTTGGGGTAAATACATATTTAACATCTCCAGTGTTACTCCCTTTTTTATGAAAGATTTAATGCAAATTTTGGGATATTCCGTATCTATACTTACTATAAAATACTTTTAAAATATTTAAAATTATTTTATAAACATGGCAATTATTAATAGAGATGAGAACTTTGTGTATATTTATCACAATCCCTTGATATCTATATCTATTATTTAGGGACAAATTGTCTTCCTTTCTTAATTCTTCCCTGGCCTGCTTATTTAGTCAGGTACACAGAGAAAAAATAGGTCAAAATTATATAAGATATATAATTCTAAAATTATAAGGTGCACAACCTTAATGTACAGTAATTGTAGGACAGGTACTTTTTGTCCTATGTTGAATTAGGGGAGGAATCAACAGATACTGGCAGAGTGGTAGTGATGGATTTTTACTGATCAGGAAAATCTCCAATGATGAATGAGATTCATTTGTGAAATTCTTGGCCAGACTGTCCTCTATGTGCATAATGCTAATGGTCAACAGAATATTCAATCCAAAACTCTTAGCATCATTATGCCACTGATTCAATTTATCAGATTCAGTGTCATTGGCATTGCTTTTACATGAGTGCAAATGTTGCTGAGAAGAAAGGGGGCAATATATTATAATCATTTTTGTTGTTCTTTTTCTACATAAAAGATGATTATCAAGAACTCACTGAGATAGTTCTGAAGGTGAAGCTGGAAGTAGTAATTTTCCTACACTAAGGGGTTACTGTCTCTAAGAAAAAAAATCAGTTTAAACAAATGTCTGTATGTGTGCATAAAACTATACCTTTTTAAAGGAACTAACTGAAATACTGTTGAGAAATCATTGTAAAAAGTGATTAGGATTTAACTAGGCAAAAGTGTAATGGACATATAGACCCATTGCCAAGAATCTCTTTTAAGAAACAATTTGTTACTCACGATGTCATCAGCTTTACTCTCCTCAGGGATTACGTGAGCTGAAGAATCCTGTCACCCTTATATTCTTTCTAGGACAGCCCACATCTAGGGCCTGATGAAAGGAAGTGATATTAACACTCAGCTACTTTGCCCCCACTTAGGACAACACTGAAGGGTCATTCTAACTCCAGGTTCACCATGAGGTTGAATAAAGCTGCTGGTGGGTTTGTACCAGAGCTGTAGCTCTTCCTCTTTCCACTCCTGTCACCTCTACTCTTCCCAAGGTATTGGATCCAAGAGCATAGATTAATAAACTTGCCCTCAAAATCTGCTTTTCATAATCCAGATTGTGATTAGAATACATTGCAGTGGAGATGCATTGGTGAAAAGAGTACTAATCTTATTAAAGGAAGAGTCCATTTGTATGAAGGTCTGCAGAAGAGGAGAGCAAGAACTGTTTGCACATACGTTAGTAGGTAGGCAGGAGTTTCTTGAAAGGGCTTTCTGCAGTGAAAAAATAATCATTCTCTCATACTTGTATGTTGTATACATAATAAATAATATAAAAATTCTAGGGTTGCTTTGCCTTGGCATGGAGTACTTTCCTTAACATGGCCAGTAAAGATGGGAACCTCACTTCTGACCACTGTTACCAAGATTAGGTTTTATCTCCAGCTGAGTTTAATACTCTATAAAGGATGGTTTGCATGTTAAAAATCATAAGAAAAAGATGTCAAACACTCATTGTCTACATTACGATTTTGTTCAAAGTCACTTTTTCCAGAAAATATGCATTGTTTTTCAGGTTAGCAACTTTATTTGAGGTAGAAACTAGAAAAACAGTGACAGTAAAACAGAGTTGAGATTTCTGAGTTCTCTCAAGTTCAAAGAGAAGCCTTCTGCAGTGCTATTAACAACATAGCATATGGCACTGGAAGAAAGGATTCACATATTTTTGTTTTTAATACCATTCTTAATCAGATAGATCTGAAAAGTACATTAAATTGGCTAGTATCCTTTAATCTTTTCTGAGATTCAAGGACTTCTAGTATTGATTAGGGAGTCACATATATGACCTTGATGAAAATATCATTTGGGATGCAATGTGTTATGATGAGGAGTATTAAACAGAAGAATTTTTTTAAAGAGTGCTTAGAGAGAATAGGGTAACATTGAATGAGAAACATGAGATAAGTAGGCAGAGACTGGGAAGCATCTATACCCTTGCAATCAAAAGGATATGGTAACTCAAGGACAGAGGTGGATCACAACAGGGTATAACAAAAGCCAGACAAGATTGAAAATGCATTCTTCTAATATTTCTGTGTATAAATGTTCCTTCTTCACTTGCCAATTCCACACGCTCAAATGAATACTCACAAGCAAATGAAGAAAATATCAGATATGACAGTCTTGAAATTCTTTCTTGGAATGAGTTGAGAGAGAGTTGGAAAGGGTTTTGAAGAGATAAAATAGGATAAGATCATATGGGATAATTTGGATGATAAACATAATTAAAAGAACCTTCTGAAACTCTGCACATGCGCAGAGCTAGTTCTCCTTGTTTTGCCACAATCAACATTTGTCATACTCAGTGTGGCCTGTCAACTGGTGTCACTCTATGAAAAATTTCTTACTAGGCCCTAAGTAAATACAACTGAAAAAATGCTAGAAACTTCCATAGCAGTTACATAGAGTACTACTTAAATCTCTTGCATTTAACAATAAAAGGAGGTGTGGTCTTGTGTGTCTTATTTTTGGAATGTTTCAGGTTTTTAGTACTCTATATAAAGCTGATGGGGGAGACTTTTCCTTGTTCAAGACATTTTGAGAAGTACTGAGCAGCAGAAGAGAACCAGTTTGGTGGAAGGTGGAGTATGTCATCTTGCAGTTTTTATTTACATCACTACTTGGAAAGATTGGGAATTGACCAACTTGGGTTCATCTGGGGCTCTCATGAGCTAATCTCTGTTGTCAGCAGTAAAGATTTCTCTGTCTCTGTCTCCACATTACTATAGTAAGGTACCATTGTGCCTATTCAGAGTGCTCAGAACAAAGAGACATGGGGCCATTTGGAAGAGTAGTACTGCTTCTGAGTTGAATATGTAAACCTCAGGCCTACACACTATACAACACAACTTAGACCAATCTATAATTCAAGATAAAAAGCCAACTCTAATAAGTGACATAGTGGTAACTGCTAAATATTGAGGGACCTTAAATATTATGCTCATATTTACAAAATAAGATAGATACAAAAGAACATGTATAATATGATTCTACTTATTATGATTTCAATTTAAAATGTCCCTAGACCTCATGTGTTAAACAAGGCGGCCATGTCCAGAGACAGCACTTGATTCCTGGGGAAGGGCCCCTGTGGATATGGCTAGAGACAGTGTTTTCTTGCTCCTCTCTCTCTGCCATGATGCCCTGAAGTCTGGTAAGCAGGACCATGGCCTCTGAGATCTCTAGAACTATGAGCAAATAAAATGCTTCTTCCTCTAAATTTTGTATGTCACATGTTTGGGTCATAGCTATGTGATTGCTGACTAAAACACCACTGATATGAAAAGTACAAAAAGGCAAATATGTAATTGAAATAGAATAATGATTGTATAGGTTTGAAATGGGAGTTCAGAATGACTGCAAAGGAACAAGAAATTTCATTTTAGGGTGGTGAAAAAGTGCTAAAATTAGATTGCTATAATGGTTGTACAATTGTAAATAACCTAAAAATTTTGATTGATTAGGGAAAGAAACTGTACCTTCCTCGAGATAGTTTGAGAAGCTCCAAAGGAACACAACTAAACTAGATTAGTACATGATAAATTTTACAATGAGGACAAGTAAACTTATTATATAAAAATAATACCCCAATAGAATTATTTTGCAAAAACATAATCCTTTTTAGTAAAAAGGCAGTCATACCTTAAAGATCCTCCATATTCTTATAAATTGAAAATTCTAACCAACCAATGTTATTCATATGATACACCTCAAAGATAAATGGCATACTGTACTAAGTGCTTCATAGATATTCTCTCATTTAATCCTAATAAGAAATATACAAATCCTCTTTTTTTATTTTTCCACTTTGACAGAGTGGAAGCTATGGCCCACAAATATGTTATTCAATGATATTAAGAAGGTAAGTGGGAAGTTTAAATTTGTGTTTATATTGGTTTTATATACATATACATATATATGTACTTATATATTCTCTTTTCATTTAACTGACAACATTTGAACTAAATAACAGAGGTTGAAAAAAAATACACACACACACACACACACACACACACACACACACACACACACACACATATATATATATATATATATATATATATATATATATATATATATATATATATATATTTGTAGGACCCTATGCTCAAGTGATAAAGATAAATACAAACCAAGCATGGTAGCACAAGCCTATAATCCCAGTACTTGGGAGGGTAAAAGATGAGGATTACAAGTTTGAGGCCAGTCTCAGCAACTTAGCTAGACCCTCTGAAACTTAGCAAGACCCTGTTTCAAAATAAAAAATATAATAGGGCTGGAGGAATAGCTCGGAGGTATAATGCCCCTACTTTAAATCCCCAGCATTCCCCCACATACAAGAAAACTGCAAATTCCAAATGAGATTATGATTTGAATTTGTTTATAATAGATATGTATACTTATACAATATTCATATTCCACTAAATTTTATTTCCATTAGTTTACACAAAGAATATATAAAATCAATGAAAGTTCATTCCTTTCATAGTGATTTAAAGTAAAATATCTTTCTTTTTACAAAACTGTGTAGATTCACATTTAGGCACACATGCATGTGGAAAATATTTTATTATCCTATTGTTGAGACTTTATCATTATTTTGCCTCATCCTTACCCAATGAAATAAAACTTAGAGAAGTATTCCTGCAGAATGTATCAGAACCTGTTTTATAATCTTCAGATACCTAATATCTCAGATGATGTGAGTTATGCCAATTTAAAAGGCAGCACTAAGGAGATGGCTTGGTGTTATTACTGGAATATGTGTTTATTTTGCCTGTTAAGGTATGAGAGATCAACAATGTGTTACTCAAAAAGGAAACACTCATCAGGATATTTACCTGCCAGTGGAGGATTATATTCCAAATCAAACCAAGAGTCAGTTTATGGTTTCCATCTACTATATCAGTGCTTCCAATATTCACTAAGTCAACCTGTCAAAGAGAAGGAGAAACATTTGAAGGAAGGAGATCAAATACTTCATTGCAAAAAAACCCACAAAAATGTGAAGGTGATTGCACTTATTATTATAGTCTAGCAGCATTACAGCTTTAAAAATAACCTAAAAATGAAACTGAATGTATTTGTAAGTTCATTTTACATAACAAATGAGCACCCCCAAACACATTTACAGTGATGGTAACTAAAAATCCACTTAGCATAAGAATAGACTACTGCAGATTAAAGAGGTCAATTAAAGTATCTTCAAATAAAGTGTCTAACAGTGATAACTCATATAAGTGCCTAAAATTAAGACATGCTTCCTGGTACAGAATTGAAACTTAGAAAAAAGAAAGTTCATAGGTCCTTCCATCTAGCTCATAGGAGTGCTGTTATAATTAAGGGTGACTGAATTAGACTAAAATAGCCCTGCTTTAGAAAAAATATTAGAACTCTAACAAACAATACAGCTAATGGTCAGCTCTATTTTCCCTACCCAGGACTGGCTTTAGGAATCAAAATTTAGCCAGTTCTTTTTTTTCAAGGCAAGTCTCCATGGTATGGTCTGGATATAGCTTAATCTCCCAAAAGTTCATATGCTGGAAGCATGGTCTCCAGTGTATTGAGAGATGGTGGAACCTTTCAGAAAAGAGATCTGGTGATAGATTAGTCATTGGGGACATCACCTTCAGGGGGATTAATGTCCATATGCAATGAGAATATTAGGTCTGGGAAAACTGGACTTATTACCATAACAGAGGATTCTTTACACATGGTTTTGATTTTCCAGATTGTTCTATGGCTTTCCTTTTGCCAAACAGACTAAGGCACTCTAGGTCACCTGTCCTTCATGCTCCAAACTTTTTCAGGTAGACTCAAGTTTAACATAAAAATCAAACAAATAAGCATATCAAAAGATGTTTAACATGATTAAGAATTAGGTGCATGTGATATATAAATACAGTAATATGTCACCACATATTTATACTGCTAACATAAATCTACGACTATATCAGAGCTGGTGAGAATGTGGACAAGGAGGGTTGTTCAAACATTGCTGGTAGAAACGTGAGTTGTAGAGCCATTCTATAAAAGTTTGTCACTTTCTTAGAAAAATGAACATGTATTTACCATATACTTCAGAAAATGGATTCTTCAACATTTACCTCAAAGAAATATAACCTTGCGTTTATACTGAAACCTATACATAATTTGGATTTGTTTGTAATAGCCAAAAACTAGGAACAATCCAGATGCCCCTCAAAGATGGATAACTAAGTAAACTATGGTAGACCTATACCACAGAATAGCACTCAGCAATGAAAAGAAATAAACTACTGATACATGCAACAACTTGGGTGAATCTCACAGGAATTATACTAAGTGGAAGAATGCCAGTCTATGAAATGTTCCATATTGTATGATTCCATTTATAAAGTCTTGAAAAGACAAAATGTAGAAATGGAATAGAGAGCAGCTATTGTCAGATGTTAGTAATGGGGACAGGAAATGTCAGGTAGGTGGAGGTAGTAGCAAAAGGATAATACAGAGCATCCTTATAGTTATGGAACTGTCCTGTATCTTGACTGTAATCATGGATATACAAATCTACACATGCGATAATAATTTATAGAACTAAATGCACACACATGTATATATATACATAAGTAATAGTAAAATTGGAGAAATCTGAATAAGATTGGTCGATTAGATTAATATTCATATCCTGGAATGATATCTTACTTTAGTTTTACAAGATCCCAGAAAGTATTAATAACCCATGAATAAATTCACTCCATCATCCACATTTTATCTAGGGATTTTTCATATGACAGTAGAGGAGAGGAGTTCTTCCATAAGGAAAAGACACTAAAAATGTATCAATTAATTCATTGATTCATTCACTCAACAAATATATTTTGGCTACATTCCAGACCCAGCTGTGGTTAGAGTGCATAAAAGAAAAACCCTCCTGTGATCATCAGATCATACATTATAGGAGATTCTATTATTTAAGCAGAAAATGTGAGTTTTAGGAAATACACTTATACTGGGGGAATTACTGCTGATAGTTATGTTTTGACTTGCCATATGGCTAATCCTGGTGAGACTTAGAGCAGGCAATAGACAGTCCCTACCCACTTTCATAAGACTTCCCACTGTGTGAATAGGGAGATAGTCTCTCCATGTCCTTATCTTCATAAAATCCCTTGTAAGGTTCAATTCCTATTATGTTTAAGTATTGTGCTCAGCCCTGATAAAGAAGATTAAGGTAAAATCCCAAACATCAAGAAACTTACAAGTTAATAAGAGGCTATATAATGAAAACTAATTACAATCATATAGGCTTCAGCAATTCTACTTCTAAGTACACAGAATTAAGCAGAACAAAAAATTGGAAACAGATAATTGAACAGATACTTATACATCAATACCATTATTCTTAGTAGCCAAAAGGTGGAAACAAAACAAATACCCACTGTCAGATAAATGGCTACAAAAATGTGTGTGTGTGTGTGTGTGTGTGTGTGTGTGTGTGTGTGTATAGTGGAGTGATTAGCCAGTCCCCTTTCTGTGGACATTCATTCGTTCATTTTGTTTCTAGGGTTTTGATACATTTTGTTTTGTTTTACTACATATATTCAGATACTGATGCTCTTATTGTTTAAATAGCAATTCTCAGGAAGGTATCTACTAGACCAAAAGATGTAAGTGTATATGTGTGTGTGTGTGTGTGTGTGTGTGTGTGTGTGTGTATGTGTGTGATTTTTTACTAGGTATTTTCATAATTTTTAAAATATTATATAGCATTTTATAATTTATCCATGTAAATGTATAAATGTAGGCTCTCCCCTCACCAGCAATATGTATTTCTGCTTTTGAGTACTGCTTGTCTGATGAGTAAAAATATATCACTTTGCTAATTTTTAAAATTTTCATTTTTCTTTGTACCCTTACAATATGTTTTTTCTATGACTGATTAACCATCACAATTTTACCTGTGAATTGTCTGTTAATATGACTTGCTTATTTTTCTACAAGTAGTTTCCCTTTCATTCTTATATTTAAGAGCTCTATATATCTATAAGGTAACATTTATTGAACTCTTACCACTTCTTACATGTGATTATTAGCAATTTCACATCATTCAACATAACAGGTATTTTTTTGCATTTTATTCAAACATGAAACAGTCTTACAGATATATTTTTGTTTTGTGACTGTTGGTTGGTACTAACAATTTGACATCACAAAGGGAAATATAGTTTTTTCTTTTAATATGTTCTGGAATAGCTAAGAATAAAGAAATTACTTCAATATATTTGTGAACATTCTTGGTACAATTTTCAATGGTGGATCTCTAGTAGCCTACTAAATATTTTCTAAAGTAATTAGTATAGCTTAATTTTCCACCTATTCTTATCTCAATTTTAGTAATTTGCATTGCATTAGGAAATAATACATTTCCTAGAATTTAATAAAGATATAGAATTGCTTATAATATTCTCTTAATTTCTTCTGTAAATGTTGGTATGCATTCTCTCTCATTATCATTCTTGTCTATTTTTATTCTCCTTTTCCTTTGTTATTAGTTGAAGAAGTTTATCTATTTTCTTTATTTTTCAAAGATCCAGCTTTCAACATATTTGTATGATATTATTGGTTTTCTTTTTATAATTTTAAGATATGTACTTATTTTTTCTTTTTATAATTTTTAAGATATATACTTAATTTTTTATTTTGATCTTTAAAAAGGACCTTTAAATCAATACAGTTTTCTCTGAACACAGCTTTTATTATACCTATCCTATCATCACAGAATGTGTCAGTTGTGCAAATGTTACCAACAGTTTCTATTCATATTGAAATTATATGCATTTTAACAAGAGAAAAACAATATCAAAAACTGATAAAGTTGCACAAGATCAGAGTTAAAACCACTTCTGAATATGAGATATAATTCATTAATTGCACCTGGAGGAATTCTTTACAACATGTCTTACTACTACTGTCTTACCAACTTAATAAATATTACACACCATAAAGTAGACAAGTAAATTATTTACTTTAATATCTTTTGTTTCCTAATGTACACTTATTCTTCAAATTACCAATGACTATAAGAAAAAATAACAATTAATGACCATAAAGATGTTACTGGGGATATTTTATCATGCCTGCAGGGTATTTATTGTTTATAGTATTTGTATTACTCCTGAAAGCCTCATATCAACAAGTCAGGACCATTTTAACTTTGAGTTTTCATATGCTGGTTGCTATTATGCCATATTTTTTACCAAGAAGCTATGAATTATATTGTTTTAAAAATTCATTATTAGCCGGGCGTGGTGGCTCATGCTTGTAATCCCAGCATTCGGGAGGCTGAGACCGGAGGATCCGGGTTCGCGGCCAGTCTCAGCTACCTAGTGAGGCACTCTGCAACTTAGTGAGACTCGGTTTCAAAATAAAGAATAAAAAATAGGGCTGGGGGTATAGCTCGGAGGTAGAACGCCCCTGAGTTCAATGCCCAGTACTGAAAAAAAATTCATTATTAATTATTATTCTTTTGTGTTTATAGTACTGGGGATTATAATCAGTACTTAATGCATGCTATATAATCACTCTATCATTGAGTGACATCTCTAGTGCTTTTTAATTTAATTTTGATATCATTTCTGGCTAAACTTTCCAGGATGGCTTTGAATTTGTGATCCTCTGGCCTTAGCTTCCAAAGTAGCTCTGATTACAGGTGTAAGCCCCTGACTGACCATTATTAGCTACTCTTAAGCAATTATCATCCTACTGTACAATTGCTTCTTTATCTGTTTTACATATTTTTTTTTCTAATACATGCCATACAATTGTGTCTTTCAAGCATTCTCAACAATTAACTGCAGCCAGGCATAGTGGCACATGCCTATAATCCCAGTACTTGGTAGGCTGAGACAAGAGGATTACAGGTTCTAGGCCAGCCTCAGCAATTTACTGAGGCTCTGTTTCAAAATAAAAATAAAATAGGTCTGGGGGTGTAGCTCTGAGGTAGAGCACGCCTGGGTTCAATCCCTAGTACAAAAAATCTCCAATATTTGTATATTTATAAATATATAAACCTGTCAAATATATGTTCAGTGAGTAATTATACATCTTTCTACTAAGCAAAAGACATAGATATGACAAATGTTTTAATATATGCACCTATTGTGGATATGAATGTGCCAGTATTCTAAAAATCACTAGATAGCTGGAAATTTAAAGTCATTAAGGAAATAAAAGTTCTGGTTATTTTTTTCTTTGTGGAATGAAAGCATCTTATACCAAATTAATAGGTATAAAATTGATGTTGACTGTTAAAATGTAATTAAATGCATTGAGTCTTTGTAGAAATCTTTACACATAATAGTAGGCTATTGGAGTTCCTGCCAATAGACCCAAGACTTTTTTATTACATTCATATTGGTGCATTGTAATTATATATCATAGTGAGGTTCAAAATAATACAGACATAGAAGAATACATCAATTGGTGTATTTGCCTCCGGATCCCACCCTCCCTACTCTCCAACTCTCCTACTACATGTAAGTGAGATCAGTAGTGAACCTTCATATACAGACACAGCATTCTTTGAACTGTTTCCTTCATCAATCCTCCTTTATTCTCTAATTTCCTCTCTCCCTCCCTCCCTCAATCCACTTCCTGTGTTTTACTGGTTTCTTTCCTTATTCATCTGAAGTCTCTTTTCTTTCCTATTTTCTCTCTAGCTCCCAAATATGAGCCAACGTTTGACTTCTGAGACTGACTGATCTTACAGCATACTATTCTCTAGTTCCATCTGTTTTCTTGCAAATGACATACTCTTGCTTGTCTTTCTCTTGGGTAAAATTCCATTGTGTGAATATACCACATTTTCTTTATCCATTCATCTGTTGACAGACACCTAGGCTGTTTCCATCATCATGCATATCTTCTAAGGGCATCTAAAGGGCATAAGCATTTCAGAATTCTGCCTGTAATCAGTATGCTCCCTGCTGATAGGCAAAAATAAAAACATTGTACTCATAGGAAAAAATAGTATATCTCTGCTTTTTTTTTTGCAAGGTCTTAAATAGACATAAAGGTCCAGTCCAGTATAAGACTCAAAGGCCAAATGTTTCCATGGGAACTGAAGCTTCAATGTAAAGAAGCATTGTGTGCACATATCAGCTTTGTGTCCACATGGAGAGGTCCATACATTACATTGTCTACGTTACATATACATACAGCAGATAAAAGACAGTAATATGTTAACTAGTATCCCAAAAGATTCATGTGCAGGCAGAATCTCAGATTATGGCCTTATTTTGCATAAAAGATCATACTGCATTAGAATTGGCCCCCAATCCAGTAACTAATGACACTATAAGGTCATGTAAAGATGCAGAGTTGGAGGAAAGCTTTATAACAATAGCATCAGATTTAGAGGGATGGAGGTACAAACAGGAATATCAAGAATTGCCAACCAGAGCCGGGCATGGTGGCGCATGCTTGTAATCCCAGCATTCGGGAGGCTGAGACCGGAGGATCCGGATTTGCAGCCAGCCTCAGCTATCTAGTGAGGCACTCCACAACTTAGTGAGACCCGGTTTCAAAATAAAGTAAAAATAGGGCTGGGGGTACAGCTCGGAGGTACAATGCCCCTGAGTTCAATCCCCAGTACCGCAAAAAAAAAAAAAAAAAAAAAAAAGAATTGCCATTACCAAAAGCTAGTAAAGATTGTCCCTTAGAGCGTTCAGTGGGAATAGCACCCAATGGATGCATTTACTTCAAATTTCTAGATTCCACAACTTTGAGGGAATAAATGTCTGTGTTATGAAAGCTTAGGAATCTGATAGTTGCTCTAAATTTTGCATTAAAAATCTACTCTAAGCCGGGCATGGTGGCGCACGCTTGTAATCCCAGCATTCGGGAGGCTGAGACCGGAGGATCCGGGTTCGCGGCTAGCCTCAGCTACCTAGTGAGGCACTCCGCAACTTAGTGAGACTCGGTTTCAAAATAAAGAATAAAAAATAGGGATGGGGGCATAGCTCGGAGGTAGAATTCCCCTGAGTTCAATTCCCAGTACCGCAAAAAAAAAAAAAAAATCTACTCTGTTTTCCTTACATAAGCAGAGAATCACTAAGAGTGACAGCACCTCTACACTGACCTTACCCCTCCCCATATAGTTATTCTGTAAGTATAAAGTATATGCACTTAATATCTGTAGACAAAAGTGTTTTCAAGTAAAAATAGTTCAAGAAAAACACTAATCAATTTTAAAATGCCATTAAAATAGTTTACTTTAATTAACAATACTTATTGCATCCTTAAATGTGCAAATAATTGGCAACCAAGGGACACATAAGAAGACTGAGACATGATGACAATATTTCCTTTGGAAACAATTTAGTTATAATAGTCTGTATCTTTTATTTTTTCACTCCTGAAATGTATTATTCAGTTCTTGGCTCTTGTCACTTTGGTCTTTTCTCAATGGGTTTGTCTTCCCCTGGTTTCTGCTATCATCATAGTTCTGAAGGTACCAAATCCATCACTTCTTAGGTTAACCTGATAAGTAGCCTGGTCTGTTCACCTGCTTTTAGTAGTGACTTTACTTGTACCTTCAAACTTAACATCATGCACAATACAAAATCCTCACTCAGCAAGGGGTTATTTCATAATATTAATTAGATTATTTCCTTTGTGCTTTTGTGCCCTTTCACCAACATTCCAGTGGCTATTTTCTCCTCAGTCTTACACCAATCAGAAACAAAGCTGACATTTCACCCCTGTAGAAACTAGCTAAGACTATATAGGTGGTAGGAGGAGACAAGAATGGTGACTCAAAAGTGTAGAGGAAGGACTTTCCAAAGGAACAGACTTAAGAAGGTAGCGTCCTCAGCATGCTAGGAAAAGAACATTCAATTTCAAGGGTGAAAGAGGGTGTGGTGGAAAATCAAAGACTGAGTAATTATCTAGGATACATGAATTGAATGTTTTATATTTTTAAATATGTATATACATATATACATATGGAAAAATATATTACTTTAGAAAATAAAAAGCTGTCTTCGTAACATTTCCCTTATTCCTCAAAACAACCCATGAATAAAACATTTCAAAAAGAAAGATTTAAGAATACTCAAGAAAACCATAAGATTAAAGCAAACTTGAAATACGATGATTTTATAAAAGATTACTAAATTGCACAAGTTTGTATTACTTTTAATGTGTTTTACAAAAAGAATACAAGAATGCAGTATATCGAAGAGAATGGCATACAACATACAACATTTCTTTCTCACAAGTTGTAAATAACCTGAAAAGTTTGTTACAACCTCCTATACAAACAGAATGTGCTTTTTAAATATAAGTGCTTTTTTTTTTCTTGCAGTACTATGGATTGAACCCAGGGGTGTTCTACCTCTGAGCCACAGTCCCAGCCAGCCCTATTTTTATTTTGAAATAAGGTCTCCCTAAGTTGCTGAGGCTGACCACGAACCTTTAATCCTCCTGCTCAGACTCCCAAGTACTGGGATTACAGGTGTGTGCCACCACAACTAGCCTAAGCCCCCCTTTCTTGTGAAAATGGGGTTTGTACCCAGAGGTATTCTACCTCTGAGCTACATGCCCAAACCTATTCTTATTTTGAAAGAGGGTCTCACTAAATTGCTGAGGGCCTTATTAAATTGCTGAGGATGGCCATGAACCTACGATCCTCTTGTCTTAGCCTCCCAAGTACTAGGATTATAGGCAATTAAAAGATCAAAAATACAAAAAAGGTAAAGTAGTTTCATTGCCTTGCAGTGTGTGCATTTTTATTGCATTTATGATTTACACTACTTAAAATTTTAAAACTTATGGGTATAAATCATACCTACTTTCTTCCACTGAGACATGCATGTATTGAATATTTTATTATTAAGTGATGAGTAGTTCAAAAATAATATATGGAATGGCTACATTGCCTATCATATACCTATATTCCAAGATTACTTTTTTATTTGATCGAAATTTATATAGAAAAATACTTTTTAAAAGCATATTTTGGCCGGGTGTGGTGACGCATGCTTGTAATCCCAGCATCTGGGAGGCTGAGACTGGAGGATCCGGGTTCGTGGCCAGCCTCAGCTACCTAGTGAGGCACTCCGCAACTTAGTGAGACCCTGTTTCAAAAATAAAGAATAAAAAATAGGGTTGGTGGTATAGCTCAGAGGTAGAATGTCCCTGACTTCAATCCCCAGTACCGAAAAAAAAAAAAAAAAGCATATTTTGACCCACAATACATCAAAAGATTTAATTTTAGATATTCAATATGAAAACACTGACCCTACTTTCAATGACTAAGTTTTACATATTGTTCATTAAATATTTTTGATGACCTGACATATGCCACATGCAGAGGGTTTTAGAAAGAAATAAATTTAGCCAGGCATGGTGGTGCACGCTTGTAATCCCAGCATTTGGGAGGCTGAGACCGGAGGATCGGGGTTCGCGGCCAGCCTCAGCTACCTAGTGAGTAGTGAGGCACTCCCCACAACTTAGTGAGACCCTCTTTCAAAATAAAGAATAAAAAAAAATAGGTCTTGGGGTATAGCTTGAAGGTAGAACGCCCCTGAGATCAATCCCCAGTACGGCAAAAAAAAAAAAAAAAAAAAAAAAGAAAGAAAGAAATTTAAAAGTGAATTGTTTCATAAAACTTCCTAGAGATGAGTGAAATAATTAAATTTTATCTATATACAAATATTTATGATCACAATGATGCATCACAAGGGAGTTCTTTTTATTTATTTATTTATTTATTTATTTATTTATTTATTTATTTATTTATTTATTTTGCGGTACTGGGGATTGAACGCAGGGGCATTCTACCTCCGAACTATACCCCCAGCCCTATTTTTTATTCTTTATTTTTAAACATGGTCTCACTAAGTTGCAGAGGGCCTCACTAGATAGCTGAGGCTGGCTGCGAACCCGGATACTCCTGTCTCAGCCTCCCAAATGCTGGGATTACAAGCGTGCGCCACCACACCCGGCTACAAGGGAGTTCTTTTTATGGAACTTTGTTTTCACTTATTTATATACTATCCATACTATCTTTTACAATGAAGTTTGAAGTAGTTAATAAAAGAAATCTCATATTAATAAAAATAGACATTTAAAGGGATTAAAGCAATGAAGACAAATGTATCAAAATAGAATTTTCAATGCAGGTTGCCTACATAAAATGCAAACTAAACTTTTTGGCAAAGTAGGTATTATAACTAAACTCAGCAAAAAATTTTATATGAGCATTATATACTAGAGGGCTTGAGAAAATAGACATTGTCCTCAACAATATTTAATGCATATTGTAAAATTATGAATATGCACGAATAATACTAGTTTCCTCACTGCAAGATACATACACAAAGGAGTGTGGAGGGTTAAACAACTCACCTTATCCAATTATTTTAAATGAGAATATGCTTCAACCTAAGAGTAACCTTTCATTTTAATATAAATTTAAAGATGATAAGATATATTTGTATATATTTCTATATTCTGTGTAAGAACATTTAGGAAGAAGTACAGCAATGACTGTTGGCATATTTCATATATGATGAAGTATGTACAGTCATGGAATCATTTGGCAAAGATCCTGTAGTTCGTGTGTTACTGAGTTAACAGGAACTACTTCTTCTGAATCGTTGGGAATAAATATATATAAAGCACATATATTTTATAGGTGTACACTGAAAATTTAGTGAGAGAACTAATACTTGTCTAAAATAAATTAACTTTAAAATTTAGAATTTATATTAGAACACTGGATTATTGAGTGATAAATAGAAGTAGTTTATATTCAGTGAAAGATGTTATGTTCTGACATACTGCAAAATGTATATTATATGGATATTTAAGCTTCTGAATATTTAAAGTAAAAGACACATAAAATACTAGTTTTAAAGAACAGTGTAGAATTCTCCTTATCTAAGATCATATGCCAATACGAATGAACACTATATCATTTTTCAGATCAGTGACATTTGAAAATCATTCAATCTAATTCAGTGACAATTTTCAATGTTATGATTAAGCAAAGATTTAAGCATGACTGACATCTGAATTTTCACCCTAAGCTTTTTAAATACTCACTGTGGATTCATGGTTTAATAATGTATAGCAATGAGCTTATTTGTGGTGTGCTATCTCATGTTGTAAGTCTGATTTTACTTACAACATGAGATTAAAAAATTTGGCACCTTCTAATAGACAATTGATGAGTGTGATATATTGAACATAATTATGAGATTTACTACTTTATCAGCTAATGTTAAATCATTAAAGTCCTAGTAATATACCTAGAGCAAATGTTGATAATATACTTTTTGTAAGAATATTTTTGTGGCACTAGAGATTGAACCCAGGGGCATTCTACCTCTAAACTACACCCCCTGTCCTATTTTATTTTACTTTTTATTTGAAACATAGTCTCACTAAGTTGTGGAGGGCTTCAATAAGCTGCTGAGGCGGCAACCTGCAGTCCTCCCAAGTAATGTAATTACAAACATGCACCACAAAGCCTGGCTTGTAAAAATATTTAAAAGACACTGGAATTTACAATATTAAGCATGGACATCTTGGGGGAGGTAGAGAAAACAAGCATCATCATGTACCTGGAAGATAGTCTTAAACTCCAAACAGTTAAGTATTCTTCCTCTCAGATTTATAATTGCTAAAATAGTTTAGCAGTGAAAAAATTATTCATTTGACTAGACATAAAATGATTAGAAATGTAAATGTCTGATACAGAAACCTCCTTGACTGAAATTTAGTTATATCTAAGGAAAATATATTAATCAACAAAACAACATTGCCTATTAAATATCTCTTTTCATTTGAGAGAACAGGAGAGAAAGAATTGCAGAAGTGAATTCAGAGTGGAGAAAGGTCAAGAAATGATAGAATGTCTATATGAGAAATGCTTTCATCAGACCTGTTATATTCTCTGTCTATGTTCAACAAGCCACAAGTAAATGGAAGCTTTGGATATATTTTTATCTATATCTGGTGTGAAAACAAGCATAACCCTTGGTAGTGTCATTCCATTTCACAGGATTTTGTACTGGATTTTTTGTTTGCTTTTTTAAATATTGGCCAACTTTATTACTCATGAGCTTTGCTCTCAGCAAATATTGTACAAAAGGTATCAGTGTGCTTAGAGGTAATTTCTTCTCACTAAGTGGTTTTCATAAATAAATTATTGATAGCATGGGTAACTTCATACTAAAATAGTCACCACAGAGAATGCAAATCAGAACATAAATGTGGCTTCTGAGCTCTATAGAGCTAACCTGTGAGCAGCATCCAAGTGTAGATGGCAAGTTAGAAGTCAGGAGAGTGAAAGGAAAGGAAATTTAGGAACAAGGTCTAAATTAGGTACTAGCATAGCTGAATGTGGTGGCATACACCTGTAATCCCAGTATGTGGGAGGCTGATATAGGAGGATCACAGGTTTGAGAACAGCTTCAGCAAGTAGTGAGACTCTCATCAACTTAGTATGATCCTATTTCAAAATAAAAATAAAAAATAAAGCTAGGTTTACAGCTCAGAGGTAGAATGCCCCTGGATTCAATCCCTAGTAACACACACACACACACACACACACACACACACACACACACACGCATACACACAAATAAACAAATAAAAATGAATAAATTAGGTGCTAGTACACAGCTATGATGTTTCAATAAGCTTTTCCATTCTCTGACCAAATTACTTAAGAAGAACTTAGAGGGGACAAGATTTATTTGGGCTTACAGTTTCAGAGATTAAATCAATTTTCAACTGGGTACAAGTCAGAAATGATGGTGACAAGGTATGGCAAAGGGATATTGTTCTCACACCACGGTGGCCTGAAGCAGAGAGAGCTAGAGGAGGGGGGCCAGAGACAAATAACATCCTCAATGCCCTACTCTCAATGACTCACCACTGCTAACTGTGCTCTACCTCTGATCTTTGTTGCATAAGGGGACATGCTTTCAAAACTCAAGACTTTGGGGGGACAGTCAAAACCCAAACCATAACATAAGGAATGTACTAGAAATAATGGTTTATGGCATAGGAGTAGACTAAAGTGGAGGAGACCCTAAGAAGGAAGAAGGAAAAGACAAAATGAAATTGACCTAAGGTCTTGAAACTACCAAAAAGTAGCCCTTTGAAAGGATGCATCTTCTCTTTAAGAATTCCATTGTTATATTTCATGAACTTAAAAGCTATTTAAAGATTATTAGAAAAACTGTAGTGTCAAAATCTACCCAGGCCGGGCGTGGTGGCGCACGTTTGTAATCCCAGCATTTGGGAGGCTGAGACCGAAGGATCCGGGTTCGCGGCCAGCCTCAGCTACCTAAGTGAGGCACTCCGCAACTTAGTGAGACCCGGTTTCAAAATAAAGAATAAAAAATAGGGCTGGGGGTGTAGCTCGGAGGTAGAATGCCCCTGAGTTCAATCCCCAGTACCACAAAAAAAAAAAAAAAAAATCTACCCAAAGTATATAACCAGGATATTAATGGTTTAATATGATTAATATTATCTGACATAATTGTAGGCCACATAATTATATTTGGTATGCTAGTCTCATTATTTGCCCATCACACTATCACACAGGGGCATTATTTTTACCTCTTTCAGAAGAGAGAAATACTTTTAAGTATATCTTAATGCATGTATGGATTAAACTCATGTTTAATGATCCATGCATGTATGGATTAAACTCAGAGCCTCACACATGCTAAGCACTTGCTCTCCCACAAAGCTATACTCCTAGACCTAAAGTGATTAAAAAAAAAAACTCAAATGTGTAGATAAGTTACTAGAATTTGGATGCTCTTCATATAATTTCCTAATAGCAATGAATAAATTTTTTAAAGTGTGAATGAGCGGATGAGCTTAAAATTGGTATTACATTACATTGACTTTTTTAAAAAAACTTATCTGTTTTTAATTTGTCTACTCATTTTCTTCTTTTTTTAATTTATTTTTTAACTGGTGCATTGTAATCATACATCTTTGTTAGGTACAAGCTGGTAAAGGCATACATGCACACATTTCTCATTTAACCCTTCCCCAATTCCCACCCCACTCCTTCCTCCCTCCTTCTCAAGGTCAGTTTAGTGATTGACTTTGATGTGTTCATGAAAGTACATCATGCTCATTAGGGTGTCCCCCCTCCCCCCATCACCTTCTGTTAAGTCAAATTCTTTGTTCACCTAAGGATTCTCCTTCTTCATCTGGAGTCCCTCTTATTTTTTTAATTGGTGCATTGTAATCATACATCTTTGTTAGGTACAAGCTGGTAAAGGCATACATGCACACATTTCTCATTTAACTCTTACCCAATTCCCGCCCCACTCTCTCGGCCTCCCTCCTTCTCAAGTTCAGTTTAGTGATTGACTTTGATGTGTTCATGAAAGTACATCATATGCATTAGGGTGCCCCCCTTCCCCCATAACCTTCGTATAAGTCATAGCAAGACTAAAGTCTGTGTAGAATCTATCTTTGGTTTCTACATATCTTGTACTTATCTTTAACATTTTCCTTCTGTGTTTAAATTGAATGCATTTACTTTCCCTCTTTTTTATCATTTTTTATTTTATTGTTGCATTGCAATCATACATCTTGATGTAGTTCAAGGTGATAGAGGCATACATGCACACAGCAGTCATTGAGCTCTTCCCCAGTTCCTGTCCTATTCCCTCTCCCTCTTCCCCTTCCCATGCTCAGCACAGTGATTGACTTTGATAAGTTTGTGTATGTACAATCTCACTTAGCATAATATTCTCCACTTCCATCCATCTCCCTGCCGATGACATAATTTTGTTCTTCTTTATGGCCAAGTAAAATTATATTGTGTACATATACCATAATTTTGTAGTCCATTCATCTGTTGATGAATATCTCTACTGGTTCCATAATTTGACAATTATGAATTGTGCCACTATAAACATAAATATGCATGCATTACTCTGATAATTTGATTTCCATTATTTTTGATAGATACCCAGAAGTTGTATTGCTGGATCATATTGCAGACAATGAGCAGCACTGGATATTGGAGGGTGGAACAGAGAAGTCAATATATACTAGGAGCTGTATAGCTAGGTCATATGGTAGGTTCATTCCCATTCTTCTGAGGATCCTCCACACAGTTTTCCAAAGTGATTGCACTAATTTGCAATCCCATCAACAATGTGTTAGAGTTCCTACTTCTCCACGTCCTTGCCAGCATTTGTTGTTGTTTGTGTTTTTAATGATTGACATTATAATTTGGGTTATCCAGGATAGCCAATGAAGTTATCAGCAACAAGAACCATGCATCACAGGAGGCATCACAATACCTGACTTCTAACTATACTACAGAGCCATAGTAATAAAATCAGCATGTTATTGGCATGAAAACAGGCACATAGACCAATGGAGCAGAATAGAAGACTCAGAAACAAATCTACACACTTACAGCCAATTGATTTTTTACAAAGGGGCCAAAAACATACACTGGAACAAAGATAGCCTCTTCAACAAATGGTGTTGGCAAAACTGGTTAACAATATGCAGAAAAGTGGAAATAAATTCCACTTTCTCACCCTGCACAAGAGTCAATGCTAGATAGATCAAAGACCTGGAAATTAGAAGAGATCTTATACCTACATTAAGAGGGCATAGGACCAACACTCCAACACATAGGTATGGGTAAAAACTTACTCAATAAGACCCCAAAGGCACAAGAAATTAAAATGGGGAATAAAACATGGGCTTGCATTAAACTGAAGAGCTTGTGCAGCAAAGGAAACTATCGAGAACCTCAACAGAGAGCCGACTGAATTGGAGAAGATTTTTGCCAGCTACTCTTCTGATAGAGGACATATCTAGACTACAGAGAACTCAAGAAACTCACTATCAAAAAAACCCCAAATAACCCAATAAAAATGGGCAAGTGAAATAAATAGACAATTCACAAAAGAAGAAATACAAATGGCAAATAAATGTATAGAAAAATGTTCAACATTATTAGCAACCAGAGAGATGCAAATCAAAACTACCCCGAGATTTCACCTAACTCCAATTAGAATGGCAATCAATAAAATCATTTTCCTTCTTTTTCATGATTAGTCTATTTTATTGTAAAGAACCAACTCTTAAATTTAATCTAGTGTTTTTCTTTCTAATTTCTTCATTTTTAGTTCTTACTTTCCTTAGAGCATTTTTTCTTTTTGTAGAATTTTTAGTTGAAAGCTTGATTCAATTTATTTTATCTCATTTTTAATGAAGATAAAAGTAAAATCAAAAATTAAACCTCTGGGTAGAACCTAAACTATCTCTCATGGGTTTCATATGGAATGCTTCTTGCTACACAAATATGATTCTGTACTCTTGGTTTCTTATTCAATGCATTTTAAATCAATTGAGTTGAATTTATAAATGGACTATTCATTTCTAATATTATATTATAATTAAGGAATATACACTAAAGTTTGTGTACTTAATGACATTTTCCTTCATCCTAATATAATATACATTTTTTATTTTTAAATGCAGTAGAAAGATATTAAAATATATTAACATTTTTCTATGCCGTTAGTAAATTTATGAAGAAAAAAAAGAAATAAAAAATGACTCTTAACTTGCCTTCCTTTTCTGTCTCTGATTTTCTCAGCACATGAAAGAAAATAATGTCACTTGATCCCCAAAGTAGCCAGAAACTAACTCCAATCCCTATCAGGAGTAGAGATATGATCTCAAAAGTGAATGGCATCTTGGTTAACCCAGTAAGGTTGGCCCCTGGATGACATTAGATTCTCAGTATATAGATTCTCCGGTCTTCATTTGACTCACAAAATGTTAGGAGAGACACAAAATCCTAATTATACCTTTTACTGGTTCACATCCCACTCACCTATCCAGGTTTTTCACCCCTTATTTGGGTGTGATGACTCAATTACCTGTGATCTCTTACCCTCTAACTTCTGGATGAGTTCAGCCAATGAACAGCACTGGATATTGGAGGATTGAATAGAGAAGTCTCTCTCTCTCTCTCTCTCTCTCTCTATATATATATATATATATATATATATATATATATATATATATATAGTCGTACTAGGAATTGAACCCAGGCAGAGTCTATCTATGAGCTACACTCACATCCCTATTTTTCTTTCTTTATTTTGAAACAGGGTCTCACTAAGTTGCAAAGGGCCTCACTAAGTAGCTGAGGCTGGCGGAGAACCTGGGACCCTCCTGTCTAAGTCTTCCACGTACTGGAACTACAAGCATGCACCACAATGCCTGGCTGAGAAATTAATATTGATTTTCTTCCAAATCCCCCACCAGTTCATGATTTGAGAATAACTACTATTTTTAGATACTGTATCTATAATCACAGTTGCTATTCTGTGGATCATTCCCAAAGCTAGAGCTTCTATCACATTAATAGTTCTCACTTCATGCCTTTTTTGGTTTAGAGGCAGTGAGAGTTGTTATTTATGTTGACCCTGAGTGTTTCATTACTCATTGTTCATTCTTTTAATGCTGCCCACACTATGTAACTATTCCCCTCATACTCTCTTCAACATTGTTTTTGTGTGTATCATCTGTTTCATACCAAGACAGTTAATAATAGACTTGGCTTTTTCAAGATGACTTGGAATTGTATGGTGAATATATCACTGCAAATCTCAATGGACTAATGATGAAAGTTTTTTTTTTCCTGTCAATGAAAAGTACCAGATAGATCTATTGAACTCTGGTCATTCCTTATGATGGCAGATTAACAGTTTTCTGAATGCTTGAGAGCATTCAGATTTGGGTTGAGAGCTCAGATTTGGGTTTGGTTCATTTAAATGAACTTATTAAACTATTGTTTTTCTTGCAAATCCAACTTTATTGGGGATTTAAACATAATAAACACATAGTTTATACAACTATATACTATGATTTGGGGTATCAATACATAGAAAATTGCTATTAAGTCAGGTGCGATGGCACATGCCTGAATTCCAGTACTTGGGAGGCTGAAACAGGAAGATTGCAGGTTCAAAGCCAGCCTCAGAGCAAGACTCTCAGTAATTTAGTGAGACCCTGTTTCCAAGTAAAAAAATAAAATCAGTCTGGGGGTATAGCTCAGAGGTATAATGTCCCTAGGTTTGATCCCTAGCTACACATACACACACACACACACACACACACACACACACACACACACAATTGCTATTAAACCCACAGTATATTTACATTATTCATATTCTCATTTTGCACTACTAAAAATATTGTTATCTGACAATGTTAAAGGCTCTAAATAAAAATATATTTCCATAAACTTGGCTTTGTTATTTTAGCATTATTTCTATTATGTGGTAAATTTTATTATATTTCCATTATTACTTATATTATTCTTTGGTAAAATAGTATTATTTTAAAATGCTTTCCCCATATATTTTTCTTTGCTACTCACTATTGTATCACTGACTTTTACAAGAGTTTATTTTCTTACTGATTTTACTCATAATAGCATTTTTATTTTTAGTCATTGTTGTCTCATTTAGACCAGAGTCTAAACCCTAACCATGGATCACCATGACACCATTTCCCACCCTCACAACACTACCTCCTTGCTCCCCTTGTATATAGCTTTACAACAGTTTTCTGCACCTACTGAGTCCTCATTCTAAATGCTTCTTCCTTTCAAGGTGTTTTTAGCACTCTGCTAGGCCCATGCCTCATCTCCTCACTGCCTTCAGGTCTCAGCTTATATAACAATTTAACCAAGAGATCTTCCAAGACTTCCTATTCTATTCATCCAATTTTTTCAAGTTACCTATTGCTATATACATTATATACATTTACAGTCCCCTGTCATGTGCTGGAAACTCCATGACAAAAGTGTTATGTTTTCTCTGATCATTGACTATAGTTTCCTTAATCACCTAAAATACAACCTTGCACATAAGAGACACTTCATAAATAATGATGTGTGAAATACAAATATTCTAACAGTATACCGTTAAAGTTATGACTATATAAAATGCTAATAAATGTCTTCTGTAGTTTATTCTAATTTAAAAATATATCAGCTTTACATAAACAATAATAAATGCTGGTGAGGATGTGGAGAAGTAGAAAATATATTGTTGGTGGGATGGCAAATTAGTACAACCCCTTTCCCTTTTGAAAACAATGTGGAGGGTCCTCAGAAGAATGGAAATCATATGACCCAGCTATACTGTTCCTGGGTATCTACCCAAAAGAACTAAAACCAGATTACCATAGTAATGCATGCATATCTATATTTATAGCTGCACAATTCACATTTTCCAAACTATGAAACCAGCTGAGATGACCATCAGCACATGATGAATTATATAAACAATGGAATTCCACTTAGCCATAAAGAATAATGAAATTATATCATTTGCAAGGAAATGGATGGAACTGGAGAATATTATCCTAAGTGAGATTAGTCAGTCACACAAAAAGTGAAAGGGTGGATGTTTTCCCTTATGTAAAAGCTAGGAAAAAATTGGGACACAGGAGGGACTCTAAACAAAGAAGGAGAAACATTAGTGGAGAGAAGGAGGAGACCTAACTGAGGGAGATGGGAGGGACGAGGAAGACTTGAAGAGAGAAACACTTCAATGGACATGATGTACATACACAAACTTATCAAAGCCTATCACTGTGTTGAGCATGGGAAGGTGAGTAGGGAGAGGGAGTGGGATGGGAGCTGGGAGAGGACTCAACTAGTACTGTGTCCATGTATTCCTCTATCACCATGAACTCCATCAAGATGTATGATTACAGTGTACCAATAAAAATATGTCAGTTTTAAGCCAGGTGTGGTGGCTCACACTTGTAATCCCAGCATTTGGGAGGCTGAGACCGGAAGATCCGGGTTTGCGGCCAGCCTCAGCTACTTAGTGAGGCACTCCGCAACTTAGTGAGACCCTGTTTCAAAATAAAGAATAAAAAATAGGGCTGAGAGTATAGCTCAGAGGTAGAATGCCCCTGAGTTCAATCCCCAGTACTGAAAAAAAAATGTCAGTTTTAAAAGGAGTTAATCTTATTTCCTATCTTATATTCTTATATAATGTATTACTTTATGCCCTGCTCTAGGCTCCTTTATTCATTTGATATAGAACACCCCAAACAATCTTTAGGAAAAAAATCTTGCTCTTGAAAGGCCTCTGATTTGTGTTTTATACTTTATTATAGTAAACAATGACTAATGAATTGTACATTGGGATATTTTCCATTACTTTTGAACTTCTTTTATTACAAAATAATGAAGAAGTATAAAAGGATAGTACATGTATCTTTGAACATTTATGTCCTATATCTTTCAGTCTGGGGTTAACTCAAGTAAAGGTTATTTCTCTCTAGGTTTTAATTTCTACTTGAGAATGTTTTGCTTAAGATTCTGCCCTTTAATGTAGAGACGCCAGTTATATGCAGTTCTCCATTAAAGCTCTTGTTCAATGAAAGTATTGTAAAAATCTGCTTTTAAAGGATGCCTCAAATTTAATTCTTATTTCAGGGCATTTTCCTGGTAAAACATTACAGGGTTCTGTATGTTCTGTTAAAACTATAGCCTTTCAAGAAAAGACCCACATATTGTTTTAAGCACATTCTAATTTTTTATATTTGCTTATCATAGTCACTCAATAATTTCATTAGAAATATGAAGTCTATGATAAGATTGATAAATATGCCCATTGTTTGGAGATTTGGGGTTGTAAAGTCAGATTTATTTTTCCTTCATATTTATCTCTTTTACCTCTTTAAAAATTAAATTATAATATACGTGTAGAAATGTGTATTTATGTTTATGTGTATGGTTGTACACCTTGTTCTAAAACTAAATATGCATGTGTAATAATCGCCAGGTGAAAACATAGAAATTTATGGACCTCAGATGATTCCTTTATGCATTTTACTACCTTATTCTTTCCAAAATATAACCACTTTCCTAAAGTTTAAACACATTGGAACATTTTATCTATTTCTGAAATTAAATTAAAAGAAAGCATAGTGGGTACACATATGTCTCACTTCTCAGGCTCAAATCTCCTTCAGGAGACTCTCCTATATTGTATATAGTTATCATTTGTTCATTTTGAGTGATATAAAATATACTACCAATTAAATACAACACATTTCCTATTTGGGCTTTACAAATAAAACTACTATGAACATTCTCACTTGTATAGTTTTTAGTAAACATAGAAATATATTTCTGTTAGCTATGTACTTAGAAATTAAAATGCTAGATCATAGAAAATGTGTATTTTCAGATTTATAGATGATGCCAAAATGTATTAAAAGGTTGTCTGAATATTACCACTAGTTATCTATGATAGTTCCAGTTTCAAATCATCATCAACACTTAACATAGCTTTCTTTCCAATTCCAGTCACTTTAATGAGTCACATTAATAAGTATCTCATTGCAGTTATAATTTAAATTTCCTCAATTACTGGTGAGCTGCAATTTTTTCCATGCTTCTATTTAATTTTTCAACACCTTCTTTTGAGAAATTCTTATCTTATTGATCATATTTTTATTGAATTTTTCTGCTCATTTTGTAAAATCTAAAAAATTTAAATATCAAAGAAAATCAAAGGAGAAAACTGGGATAGTCACTACTGCAAATATGTCCATTGTCTCTGAATTAATATGTAGATTTAATTCAGTGTTCATAATATTCTAAATGGATTTGTGATAGAAACAGAAAAAAATATAATTACAGAAAAATGAATACAGAACACAGAGGGCCAAAATAGCTAAGAAAATCTTGAGGAACAATAATGTTAAATGTCTTAGTCCATTTTCTGCTGCTATAACAGAATATCACAGACTGGGTGACTTATAAATAACAGAAGTTTATAAAGCCCAGGGATCTAAGAAAGTGCAAGAGTATAGTACCTACATCTGGTTGGGGCCTTCTTTCTGTCTACAACATGGAAGAGCAAGTACCAAGACAGAGAGATAGAAAGGGAGCTGAAATTGTCTTTTCATCAGAAGTCTACTCTAAGGATAATGGCAGTAATTCATTCATGAGAGTGAAGCCTTTATGACTTAATCACTTCTTAAAGGTCCCTCATCTTAATACTGTTACAATGGAAATTAAATTTCAATGTAAGTTTTAGAAGGAACATTCTAATTATAGCATGGGAGACTCTAGTCCTCCAAAGACGAAGATTTATGATAAAACTACTGTAATTCACACGACACAATATTTGTGCTTATACAGACAAAATAACAATGGATGTAAAATGAAGTCTAGTAATAGACCCCATATTAACAATTTTTATGGCACACTTGATATTGAAGAGTAATAGGTAAACATTCTTTTTAATAAATGCTATTGTAGTGATTATATTTCAAATGAAAACCAACTGAATCTTAACCCATTCTTTATAAAACATGTACAATAATTAATTTCTGATGGAATGTAAATCCAAATTAAAATGGTAAAAAAATAAAATTTACATAGATAATAACATAGTATCATAGTGGTTTGGGTAGGCAAGTATTTCTTAAACAGAACACAAAAATACAAAGTAAAAGTTGTAAAAATATATTTTATCAAAATGAATTTCTATTTATCAAAACTCAGCATTGAGTAAATCAAAATATAGTCTACAAAAAGGAAATCACATTTGCAACTCATTAAACAAAGAGCTCACATCATGAATATAGGAGCTCATAATTTTGATGAAGTTCAAGTTAATTTTTGTCTTTTCAAATCATGCTTTTGATTTTATACACAAAAGTATTTGACTATCCCAAAGTCACATAGATTTTCATTTATAGTTTGTCTATTTTATTGCTAAGATATTTTCTGGTCCATTATTGAGAACCAGAAAAGTAATAGCTATAATATGTATAGGAAGGACAAATATTCATGATCTATAATAGGTATGTGCAATAAAATAATAAAAATGCATGGCTATATTGATTGATGTTTTTATAGAACATTCAACAGCTTTTTATTTTTTTGTTTATTTATTTATTTTTTGTGGTACTGGGGATTGAACCCAGGGGCATTCTACCTCCAAGCTACATCTCCAGCCCTATTTTTTATTCTTTATCTTGAAACAGGGTCTCATTAAGTTGTGGAGAGGTCTCACTAAGTAGCTGAAGCTGGCCGTGAACCTGGATTGTCTGGTCTCAGCCTCCCAACTACTGACATTACCAGTGGGCACCACCATGCCTGGCTCAATAGCTTATTTTTAATAGTTACATTTTCTTGACGGGGGAATCCAATTATGGCTAATAAATTAAATCTAATAATTCTTGGAAATTTTGATGTTTATTTGCCTTGTTCATATATTTTAAAATGGGGTATGATATTTTGATATTTAAAATATATTTCTTCATGTAATTTATCAATATTTTAATTTTTCATAATTTAGATTATATTGATCTTTCAAAAGAATGTATCAGAATAGTAATGAGGAAAAAAGTCCAGTCTATTTTCTTCTGCCCATGAAAAAATTAAAAGGCTAAAGTTAGTCTCTTTGGGAAAAAAAAATGCCTGCAAAGTACTATAAACTGAAAATATGCTAAAAGTGAGGAAGCTTTGGCTGAAGAGTGTTCAAAATGAATGGGCATGTACTTAAAAGGGACACATGTGTGATATTTATGTGTTTAGTCCTGTTTATAAAAAGTTACTTGGTTTTTATTACAGTATGTTCTGTGGTTACCAAGCCATACAACTTGAGGTAAAAACAGAATCCTATTATAGAAAGTGTCATAACAAAGAAATAGCTAGATTAGAATGTATTGGTCATATGGGAAAAATAAAAAAATATATATATTACATATATGTGTGTATGTGTGTATACATTTATAAGGAATACTTAAATTTGAAATTTAATTTTTAAATGAGTAATAAAATCTGGGTGTGGTGATGCATACCTGTAATCCCAACACTTGGGAGGCTTAGACAAGAGGATCAAAAGTTCAAGCCAGCCTCAGCAACCTCATGAGGCTCTTTGCAAATTAGTGAGACCATGTTTCCAAATAAAAAAGAAAAAAATAGGGCTAGGGGCATATCTCAAAGGCAGAATGCCTCTGAGTTCAATCCCCTACCCAGTAAAAAAAAAAAACAAAACAAACAACAAAAAAGTAAAAATAAAATCTGAACTCAAATAATAAAATATGATATTTCTATAAAATAATTTTCACACATTCAATGTGAAGATGATCCTAAATTCATAAGATCTATCAACTGTTATACAGTTTCCACTTCTATATCTTGTCTATATATTGTGTAATGCCCTCTCCCTGAACAACATTTGGGGGAGTATATGTTATTAATAATCTATCATTGTTCACGGCTATTTTAAGAATATGTGATCAATGTATTCGAATTTATCCTTGAAGGAGAGGTGTAATGTAATTAGGAAGCTGCTAAAAGTGCCTGGTAAATGTATTAGTTGTTTAAAAAGGTTGTAGGAAGTTAATAATAAAGGAGGACTTTCTGCTTCCAAGGCTATGAGAGGAGGGAGGAATCTCAAAGTCACTTGGAGGAGACTAGAACTCCTCTAACCTGCCAACTCATTTTTACTTTTTCAAATGCAGCATATGTTTTCATCCAGTTAAAATAAAGGAAACACAAGGATAAAAAGTAATCTGCAGTTCTTATCCTGAGTTAAAATACTATTTTTTGCATTTATATGTAATTTACATGTTTAACATGGTGCTTAATAATCATTAGCATATTCCAAATGAACATTGTCATCTGGTTCACACATGTTGTACAGAAAAATTATATAGTAAAATCTATTTGTTGTATAGAACACTGCTATATGAAGAGCCCAATTTGTTCAATAAATGTAACTGCATCCAGTTAAATACTAAAACAACACAAAGAGGCCTATCAGGTCAGGGTCATGACTTTGCCTGCCCTCTGTGACTACATGCATTTGCTTTCTGTATTACATTAGTCAAAAGCAAGCTCAAAGGAACTAGAACATGTGCTCCTAATAAGAACTGCTTTGATTTACGAGACCACTTGAGATGTTTTATATGCATGTAGAGCTGAAGCCCTCACTCAAACATGAAGCACACTGCCTCAGGGCACCCAGACCCTGTCCGGGTCACCACTTACATTATTTTTCTGCAAGACTTGCAGTGCCTTGTTGACATTGTTCAGGGCATGAACTCTTGTAGATCCTTTTTCTTTTGGCTGTAAAACAAAAGCAAATACTGTTCACTGCCTGGCAGAAAGACTGAAAAATCTACTGGAAATGAAACAATTTATAAAGTGCAATATAAAGTTCGAATATTTTACATTTAAATGAACGGGTTGTGAGGCACTGATATGATGAATCTACAGGCTTTGGACTAATTGTCCTTGGCATACTGCTTTTTAGTATGAACCAACCACTTCCTGACAATGAAAGCACTTTTTTTGGTCACAAGACATATTTGTGTCTTCATTACACAGTTCCTTGTGGATTACTGCATGACCATAAATGAAAGAAAATATCAGCATAATAAATAAGGACATTTACCAAAAAAGCTGATAAGTTAATTTCTACACTTTTTAAGAAAGTTTATAGGAGATGTGACTAATATAATTATATAATTCTAAACAGGGTTAAAGGAAATCATTTCTTTGAATATTGTCTTCATTGTCCTAGTACTGAATTTTAAAATCTTAATTGTTTTTTATTTCTTAACCCTTATTTTCAGTCTCAAAAGTCATACCTCATCCTGCAATGTAAACTAATATCTAAATAATTGTGGGGATTTTTGTGTGTTGTACTGGGACTTGAACCCAGGGGCATTCTACCTCTCGACCATACCTCCTATTATAATCAGATATAGAATGGCCCCTGAATAGCTTATTAATTGGGGTTTGGAGTTGATATAATTGAGTTATTAAGGCTATAATCCCACAGTGTGATCCACTGTAATGGATTTATCTGGATGGTAGCCTGAGTTGGTAGGGTGTGACTGGAGAAGGTGGGACCCTGGGGGTGCAGCCTTAGGGATTATATATGGTTCTTCCTTCCTTTGCTCTTTCTCTTGTTTCCAGACTCCATGATGTGAGAATAAAGCCTTGAGCTTTCCCTCACTCTGTTTCTTGCTCCCATGCCCCGAGATGGACTGAAAGCAAATCTCAAAACTCTGAGCAAATAAGTCTTCCTTTTTCTAAGTTGTGGGGTCAGTTTTTTGGATATAGCTGTGAGATTGCTGACTAAGACAGAAATTGGTACCAAGAGAGTAGGTTGATAGTTATATCTAAGTCTGACTATGTGGATTGTGAGTCTTTGGAACTGTTTTGTGAGATGAAATTGAAAGGGCCAGAATGTGGCTAGAAAAGCAGATGGTAGAGACAGTGCTAAGGAGATTTTGGAGGGCAAACAGGACTCCATAGGAAAATAAAGTAGAGGCCATACATTTTACATTCTTGAAAAGAACTTATCAGCATTTTGTCTGTGTCCTGAAACTTGGTGTGAGGCTGATGGTGGGCTGATTAATAAACTGGTAGAGGAAATATCAAAACAGAAAAATCTTCAAACTCCTCTATGGATGTTGATGTACATATTCAGCAACCTATGCACTGAATTTGGCGAGTGGACATTAAAGCAGAGAGATTTTATAGATTTACAGTTTGGCCAGAAAGCCATATGTAGAACTGGAGCACAGAGAGATGATGCTTTGGAAGAAGGTAAGATGGATAAAGGAAGCAGTGTCCATGATGGGGATGGGCCCAGCAATGGCCATGATGGAGGCAGCAGGTAGAGTTGGGGCCAGTGGTAACCCAGATGGACATGGGCCCAGCTGTGGCCCAGATGAGGTGGGTCCTGTGGCTATGATTGTAAAAGTCCCAGAAGCAATAATTAAAGAGGGTGTGACTACCTTTTCTGTGGGCAGTTGATCTCAGCACTAACATGATGCTGGCTTTTCTGAAAAAAAAGGGTCATGGAGTTTTTCCCCAAATTTCAAAGGGAGGCCTGGGAAGCCAACTAATGTATAGCAGAGTCAGAATCCTGAAAGTAGGCCCAAATAGGGCACTTCGTTAAACTGTGAGGATAAAGCCAAAGTTGCAAGAAAAACACCTGAGATTTTGAAATACCAGAAATATGGAACAGCCATGAATAAAACCTGCAAGCTGCAAGCCATGGAGCCAGGCTGGAAGAGCAAATATGCCATCCATTGTGATCAGCCAGGCTGCAGGGGTGGGCCTCCAAGGCCCCCTGGAGATCGCTTGTTACCTGCATGTTTCCTGGATGCCAGAAATGGAGACACAGGATTAAATGATTGCCCTGCTGGATTTCCATACTGTTTTGGTTCCATTCCTTCTTCTATGGTTCTATTTCTCCTTTTTGGAATGCAAATGTTTACTCTTTGCCATTGTACATTGAATTCATGTAATTTGCTTTTCTTTTTTTTTTTTTTTTTCTTTTACAGTCTCACAAAAGTTCACCCTGAATCTCAAAGAAGACTTTGAACTTTGGGACTTTTGAGCAATGCTGGAAGTATTTAGACTTTGAGAACTCTTGGAGACGGACTAAATGTATTTTGCATTCTGAAATGAGCATGAGCTCTTCAAGAGCCAGGGAAGTAATGTTATAGAGATATATAATGGCCCCTAAAGAGCTCATAAATTGGTGTTTGTGTTGATGTAACTGAGTCATGAGGGTCGTAATCCCAGCAGTGGATATATCCATTTTAATGGATATGGGTGGTGGTCTGGGCTGGTAGGTTGTGGTTAGAGAAGGTGGGTCCCTGGGTGTGCAGTCTTCAGGATTACATATGGTTCCTCCTCCCCTTGCTCTCTCTCTCTTTCTTCCAGTCTCTACGATTTAATATTGAAGCCTTGAACTTTCCCTCTCTCTGCTTTCAGCTTCCATGCCCTGATATCTGTGTTCCCTGACCTCACATGGACTGAACTCGAAATCTCCAAATTGTGATCAAATAAATTTCTTCTTCTTCTTCTTCTTCTTCTTCTTCTTCTTCTTCTTCTTCTTCTTCTTCTTCGTTGTGGGGTTAGTTGTTTTGGATATAGCCATGGGAATGCTGAATAAGGCACTCACAGCCCTATTTTATTATTATTATTATTATTATTATTATTATTATTATTATTATTATTTTATTTTGAGACAGGGTCTCACTAAGTTGCTGAGGCTGGCTATAAACCTGTGATCCTCCTGTCTCAGCCTCCCAAGTACTGGGTTTACAGGTATAAGCCACCACACCTAACCTAAATAGTATTTTAAATATACTTATTGTCTCCGTTTCTACTGTGATGGTGCTTGTTGTACTCATTCCTGTCTTCAATTTCCATTTATTTTATTTGGATGTAAGTCTTCATTAGCTGCTTCCCAGAACATATCATAAGCTCCCTTCCTTTTCTCCTCACTCATTGTTCTTCCTTCCATCTATCTTACATATCTTCAATAACGACATTGTTGTACTAAACCCATTTCCAATGCAAAACATTTGCACAGCTCTCATCTCAACCTTTAGTTAAGGGTATGCACTTCCAAACTGGACTGCTTGGGTTCAACTTTCAATTCTGCCACTTTTGTGCTCTGTGACCTTGGTAAAACTTCTCAGTATCCTGGTGCAATACTTTCTTAGCTGTTAAAACAGAAGTAATAAACATAACTGCTCCATATTATTCTTGAGTGAATTCAATGTGTTAATATAAATATATTTATATATATAGCACTTAGATTGTTGTTTATCACATAATAGGTAAAACATAAAGTTCACTATAATCATTATTGAATTTCAAATATGTGCAAGCTATTTTGAAATCACAAGCTCTAACTCACCTTGCAAAAAATAGTCATGTGTCAATTGTACAGATAGTGAACCTGAAGTTCAGTACTTTTAATTTTATTATTGTAAGTCCATACAACCAGTAATTTGTAGAGCCAGGATCCAAACTTGGTCTATGCCTATAAAACTAAAGATTCCACATTCATTCCTTTCTTCTTTCTCTGTATTTCCTACATGTACACCAAAGAATACTCAGTTTTTTCTAATTATTAAGTTTTTCCCCCATATTTTCCAGGTGTGCCCCTGATATTTCTAAGCAGACCCTATTCTAGAATATCTTACCCTTTGTATTTCTAGATGAACTTCTTAAAATAAGCTAAAGCATTCTACTCTCCAAGAAAACTTGCTTCATACCCTTTATCAAACAGTACTGACACCTATTTCATTCTACTTCCTGCAATTTAATGATAGCCTTATGAATCTCTTTTTTCACCCTGTAGACTACTTTCCTCTAAGAACATCAAAGTGATAAAGGCTTACATCATTGTGATGTATTCCCTACTTCTTTCCCAAAAGAAGAAAGAAATAAGACCATAGAAAAGCAAGATTTTTTAGATGAAATGAAAAACAGAAAAAAAACCACTTCTTTTGTATATACAGATGAACAACAAATAGTATACTGATAATTTTAGGATTTTAAAGTTCTGAAAATAATTATTCAAATCAATCCTCTGACTAATATTTATACAAAAGACATTCTTTTAGCCAATTGCATAAAATTGAAGTGATAAGATTAAGTCATCTTTTGCTTCAAATTCAAGCATATAAATGTATTTATCTGCATACATATGTGCACATTTTTCAGGGCCAAAGAAATTCTATTCTTAAAATATGTGCAGTTTCTGGTCTGAATGTGGAATCTGAAATCTGGCTGCTGTAGAGTGCTCTTGGGGGGGTACTTTTAATTTTATTATTGTAAGGCAAACACCTTCACTTTAACTTTGGGGATACTCTGAGCTAATAATCCACACGCAGATGCCTCTAAATAGGATACTAAGATTTCTGTTCAATATTATACACAACTCCTATTAAGGGTACAGGATATAGCTCTGCAGAAACAATCAGAATTCAAGACCAGGCATGGGGAATTGGAATCTTGAAATTGGGAGCATTTGTGAGACAGAGATGCTGCTCTGTTGGTAAAGTGAAGTCTCCAGATCAGGGCTGCCAGATACATAACTAGGATAAAGTAAGGATAAGATTCTGTTCGTAGCAATATCTGAAATTATATAGTCTGTATTGACTTGTGTGGATGTTTGTTCATTTTTCCTCACCAACTACTTAACCTATAATGACCAACTCATGGATATTTTCTTTACCATTTTTCTTCAGTGCCTGGTACTAATTAGGCTCATTTAATTGCTGCATCCAGGGATATATGTTTGTATCTGTCTATCCCAGTGAATATCTCAACTCATTTCTATTTTTCTCCTTTACTGAAATTAATTATTAAAACATTGTGCATATATGAAATTTCCTGACCCTGACAATATTGCTTTGGGTGATGGAAAAGTTGCCTCTATCCAGGAAATGATTAGAGAATCACAGTAGCATACATGCAGAGGTGATGAAATAAGTCTTGTGCCCAGGGCCAGGACAGGCTGTGAAAGAATAATCTTATACAATTAGAGTATACTAAAATTTATTTATTTCCATAGATGGAAGAAGGATTGTCCTCAGAATAAGAGAGAAATTTGGGACACACCAAGACACCAGTTTCTACATTTATGAACCTACATATACATACAGGCATACATAAATATATCAATAACCAGTGAAATTAAGACTAAAGATACATAATGTACTTGAATTGACTAAAAACAAAAACTTAAAATACAAGGCAATAAATATAAACATTTTTTATTGATGATAGTGATTATTTCAGTAAAATTATCAAGTTGTTCTTATAGCAATACAAATTTAGACTTCATAAAAATATTGGTCTGAATTTATTTTAATAAAATATTAATACCACATGGCAATTGAAGAAGGTTTAAATGAGAAAGCATGAAAATGAAAAGTATGTCCCTTCCCTGTAAAACATTTGCACTCAATTGAAGAGGTTGTTCTCTCTCGCTCTCACACTCTTTCTCTCTGTATATATAAATATGTAAACAGGTGTTCCATGGGATTTAACAATGGGAGAAATTAGAAAAAATAATTTGGGAAAGGCTTCACCGAGAAGGAAAAATCAAAGGTCCTTAAGGACTTTCAGAACAGACAGAAGTATAGAAGGCAGCACAGGCAAATAAAATAATATAGGAAAAAAACCAAGCATATCTGACAAAACAGAGACCAACTTGGAGAAGCATAAAGGAATTGTAGAAGGCAATTTGGAGAGATAGGATTTCTGCCAGCTTTGATTTTGAATGACAGCTAGAGTTTGTATATGATCTACAAAATCTGTGTGTGTGTGTGTGTGTGTGTGTGCATGTGTGTGTGTGTGTGTGCCCGACTTGGAGGTTTATAGTGAAAGGCAAACAGAAAAGATTAAGACAATAATGTAGCTGGAATCATTTGATATGCAGACTGTAGACTAGGGTCTTAAACTCTACCCATATAAATAATAGCAATTTAATAATAATATTATTTAAATCAGGAGATTTGGATTTAAAAGCCTTTTATCCCCATTATGAGATATTGATCAACTGAACTCAGATTCATCTATGACTCTATTGACCTATAACTATGTATAACAATCATATCTGTCTCACAGGAATGCTCTGAAGATATACAAGATAACAGTTCTTAAAAGGAAATTGCATTCTCATCATATATGCTCTTGTGTACTGGACTAAAATGCCTATACTATATTATGCCATCCCAAATTAATTGTTTATTTATAAGCTACTAAAGGTTCATTGTAAAATAATTGAAAAATACAATAAGCACAAAGATAATTTTTTTAAAAGTCATTATCCACAAAAGATGATAAAGATATTTGATAAGAAAGATACCAAATAGGTAAAAGAAAGTTATGTCAGTTAATTAACATAAGCTATACTGAAAAATTTACAATGTTGTTCTGAATGTGACAGACAATGCGAAAATTAAAATCATAATATGAGATTTTTTTGCTCATGAATAGGTCCCCTATTACTAGTCAAATGTATTTATTAAATTAGGGAATTTTACTAGATTGCATAAAACTCTGTTGTTTGTTTCTGGTCTGAAATTCTACTAAGGTTACTATAAACTTTCTTTGAAATAATTTTCTCACCAGTTTTTGTCCTGTCAGGCCTTCTAGGAGGTCTAGGAGGCGTCTCCCATCCTGCAGGTCACTGAAGAGGTTCTCTATATGCTGCTTCCCAAACTGAAATACAAAACACATTTAAGCACAATTAAGCAAAACACATTTTCAATGACCTTTTCCCAATATTATGCTTTTTGAAATTTAAAGCCTTATTTAAGAATAACTAATATATCTAAGTAATAATCTGCCAAGGGTCATGAATAAAAAAATGAAAGGTCAAGATAAGAAACAAAAAAATATATATAACATTAGGTTAAATATATTCGAATTGTTTTGAATAGCAAGAGTCAGAAATCTAGCTGGGAGTTGTGGCACACACCTGTAGTCCCAGTACTTAGGAGGCTGAGACAGGAAGATCACAGGTTTGAGACCAGCCTCAGCAATTTAGCAAGACTCAAAAACAACAATGACAACAACAACAACAACAAAAAAAACCCTATGGAGACCATGTATTTTTAAAACAAAAAAATGAAAAAGGGGAAAAAGGGTTGGTGGTATAGCCCATTGGTAGAATGTTATGGGTTCAATTCCCAAAAAAGTCAGAAATCTGTAGCCTGATTTATCTAATTAACCAAACTTAGTGAATGTTAATCCTATAAAAGAAAGTAAAAGAGAACTTAAATTATCAAGCAGTTCTAGGTGGGAGGAGAAATAAATATACAAAAACTCGCCTTGTGTGGATAAATAAAATGTAAACATTCCATGAACTTGAGCTTGAAAGTATAATATACAATCATAGTGCTCTATATGCTTGTCACACAGAACATGTTTTCCTGCATATACATTTTGTAAATTGCTTCAGAATGACCCATTCTCATTTTGGATAACTTGAATCTGGATTATCTGACTTAAATGGAGTTGGAATAAATCTGCAGAAACTTTTCATCTACTTTTCTCAGTTGTTTGTTCAGTAATTATATTAAGAAAAAATAATAGCCAGTAATAATGTTCAACATTTACTTGGAGTAACTACCATTAAGTGAGTGGATCTTATAATCTTTGCCACATATCTGTAAGGTTAGCATTAATATATTTATTTTGCAGATGAAACACAAAGGACTTGTCACTTGCAGCACTTTGTCACAAAACTAAAAGGGGTAAAGTCAAGATTTGGGCTCTGATTTAACTCAAGGGGCTTTTCTTTTATCTTATCATGCTGCTTTCTTGGCCTTTTATATTTTTCTATTTTATTATCTTTCTAATAGTTTACTTCTGCTGTCATATGCCTCCTAAGCTTTTTTTTTTTTCTGGTTAAAAGCCTATAACTCCTTCATACGAGATCACTGCCCACTCTTTCATTGCCCAGGTTATCTAGAAACCTTAATTTATCAGTCACAGATGTATTTTGAGCCCTGATAAGCCCAAGCTAGTTACTAGAGCATACAGTGATAAATCAGATAGACATTGCCCAATTCATAGAACTGCTTGCCCAGCAGGGAAATCAAATATTTCTAAAAGGTACATAGAAGCAGTAAAAAGCACTAAGGAACACAATTGTGGGAGCTCCCAGTGTCAGGTGACTTGAAAATATGTTGTCAAAAATGTCAGGTGATGGGATCAACATTAATCTTTGGGCAGTTGGGATCTTGTTGTCTGCTTCTTGAATCACACAAAGACTGAGTCTCACACACATCAATGAAAACAAGAAAATCCCTGGTTTCCAGAGAAACAATATCCTGGTACTTTTAAGAATGAAGACATAGACATCAGACTCTCCCTAAAGCCAGGAAGTCATGTCAATGATAAGGTCTGCTGATGCCTAGGTATGTTCCTTAAATAAAGCACTGGTCTCTGCAGGCAGCCCATTGGTCCTATTTGTCATCTTTGAAAATCTAACCATGCATATGCTTCAATAAAAATAACTACAGGTTAATTTTTGAAATTCTATCCAAATACTTCCTTTTGGGTCTTCGAAATATAGGATCATGTCATCTGCAAATAGAGATAATTTTAGTTCTTTTTCTGCTGTCTTATTACCCATGTAACACGAATACCCCAGGGAAAACAAGTCCTTCTATCCAGACTTCAATTACTTACTACTCCTTCTATGGAGCTACAAGTACAAAGCAGTTAAAGGAACACATGTTTAAGAGGCAGAAGGAACTCACTTTTCAACTCAAATCTCCAATTCACTAGTTGCGCTATTGTGGGCAAGTGATGATCTTTTGGAGGCATAATTTACTCATAAGTAAAATGGGGATTGAAATATCACTTTACAGTACTCATGTGAGGTTTAAATGCAAAGAACGCAAGTGTTTACTATAATATGTACTTAATAAATATATGATTATTTGAATGTTTTATTCTTTGTCTTGATCTCGGGCAAAAATCCAGGTACAGATCAAATTATAGTATGGTATTGAACCTACTAGAAAATTCAGAGCTCATCTATGACACGGACAAGGACACGCTCCATTGTCTCTTACGTTGGCAACCCTGTAAGAGTGGAAGTAATTTCCATACATAATTACTAAAACAGGCAAAAGTGGCTAGTAAAGGGGAAGCTCTTAGAGGCTCCAAGTTCTTTGTCTTTGTTCTTGTTCCTTGGGCTATCTTAAATTAAATATTCTTTCATTTCCCTCCTTTTTTATCTTTGACATCTATCATAGCTTTTTGTTGCGGGTGATATTCAAGACAAAAGTAGTATTTCCTTAAATTTCCATCCTTAATGACTTTCTTTTCAAATGCATAAAATGACTTTGTAAAACATACAAAACATTAAGTTCTCTTTGGGCTATGTGACCCTGTGGCTCTCAGTCTTCAATTTTTTCTACAACTAATATTTTCTTTATTATGTGAACTTACTGATCTTTTGATATTACTCAGCAGTTTCATGCAGTAACTTATATATTGTTTTCGTCTTCGATAGCCGAAATAAGATGAAAGGACCATAAAACGAGGCAATAATCCTTCTACAGTATTGTCAATATGAAATTAAGATATATGGAAGCACAGAAAATGCTCAAAAAGATCAGTAAGTGGCATAAACAAAGTGAAAAAATACCAAAGTGAAAAATTGAGAAAGGGACAGAAATGCATTTGTGAAATGTGTAAATGGCTTCTGACTCTTCAGAGTTGTGTTGTTATTTAACTGGAGAACACAGAGAGATCAGTGCAGTGTTCAGGTAGGAAGCAAAGAACACTGGGATATTTTAGCACGACCTTCTGGTTACAGAAAAGTGAAGCCATATACATATCTGTTGCTTAGAAAGTCCCAAGACTTCTGGGTGATAACAAATCCTTAGACATGAGAAACATCAAAAAAGGAATGCAAAACTAGGGATTCAAAACTTGCTGGGGAATGCTGCTAAACAGTTTATAAAAAATAATGCAACCCACTGTAGGGTAAATAGGCAGCTTTCATAGAAGATTATTTGCTTAAGTACAGGTTGTAAAAAGTATTTTATATATAAGAAAAAAAACGTTTTATTGCAGTATAATATGCATACAAGAAAGTGCACACATCTTAAGTGTTTAGCCCAATGGATCTTCATGAACTGAACTGAATGCATTTATCATGCCTTTTCCCCTAAGGAGAAATAGCATATGACCAGCTCCTTGGGACCTTCTTCTCAACTCCTTCTGTGTACTATACCTCTCAAGAATGACTACTATACTGAGTTTTAGGACCATAGATTAGTTTTGCCCTGAAATGTACCTCTTAAAAACAGAAAAAGAATGCTGGCTCAGTATTTCATTTTCGGAATCTAATGATTGAAAAATCTCAGGTTAATGCAGAGAGAATTTGGAAAGAAAAGGGATCAGATTGGCATAATATATTTTACAATGAATATGGAGGTGGTATAATTCTGTGAATAGCAATGTTTATTCTGTACTTAGAATGTCTTAGTTGAAATTTCAGTTCTGCTATATTCTAGCTATGTGTTCTTGGCTAAGTCATCTAAACTTTCTGTGCCTTGCCATTTTCATTATTTAAAAAAAAGATGTTTTATTCCCCACATTGTGGTGATGTTGCAAAGATTTAAATAGAGTAGTACTTTCTTTATAGGATATACTCCATAGGTGTTCAGTATGGTACATTTATTTAAATATTTTAAAACAAATAATGCATATTTTCTACAATTCTCCTTGAAATTTTGTAATTTTCGCCACAGAGTAACAGAACATACTAACTTCTAAGTATTAACATCAAGATTACATGAGATAATAAATGTAAGGTGTTTGGCATAGTTCCTGGAATAGAAAATGCTCAAAAAATCCAAACTACATTGTTCCCTTCCTCCTTCCTATTAGATATCATCACCTGGAGGTACACAGCACAAGTCTTTGAGCTTCCCAGGGAAGCTCAGGAATTGGTTAATTTTAGGGGAGTTTAACAAGGGATTGTTTACAAAGATAAGGGCAGGGCCTAATGAAACCACTAGAACTAGCAATACAGGGCTACTATTACTCCTAGGCTGATAATAATGGAACTAATAGAAATTATTGGTCCCTGTATAAGGACAGAACCAAGAGGACCAGTAGACAAGAGCTTTGCTATTGGGTGATAAACATAGACAGCATGCAGTGACCTTTCTTCCCTCCCCTCTGATCCTCTGTCACAGCTTCCATTGGCCAAATTCAAATGGTAGCCACAGGGCAAGAGAGTCTACTGATACATTTAGCCACCCAGTGGAAAGAAAGGAAGAGAATGGGCCCTGAGATATAAATCAAAGATACTCAACACCCCAAACATGGGAACAAATTCCCTTAGAGCCAATGGATCCATGGCAAGGATGAATGTGTAAGGAAATAAAGGGTGGCCTGAATATCCCTCTCCAGGCCACATATGTTATTTTCATCTCTGAGTTCTTAACCTAAGCCTGAGTTTTTTCTTCTGTAAATTGGATAGGTCAGTACTAATGCTTTTTACCAGGTATTCTGAAATAAAAATTAGTAAAATCATGGTAAATAATTTTCTACTTTATATTGCTGATATAACCTTACTCTAATCCACAAATAGTTATTTAAATTTTTGTGGAAGGTTTACATTCCATGAATGAAGCTGGTTATCTATACCACAATTAAATATCCCCATAAATTAAAAATTCTGATAGATAACTTGAATTTTTATTTGGAATCACATAGATATCTGATTTATTTTTGAAATGGCCAGCAATGAAAATAGAAGTTATAATTGAGCCTAACAGTTGCTTTTTTAACATAAACAGCATGACATAATATTAGCAAGATGATATACTTTGTTTCAAAGCATATATATATATAAAATTTCAATTGTTTGTGCATTTTCATAATTTCTTTCTATGAAGTAAGAATCATTTATTGTTTTTCTTTCTCCTGTAGTTTCTGCATGTCAAATATATATACATAGTTTACAAATAAAATTTCTCTTAGTTTTAGGTTGAATTTGTACTGGTAGGGTAATAACACAGTGATAATTCTACCAGTATTCATCAGGGTCCTAAATTCCCATTTTTATATCATTCAACTTTAGAGGTTCCATTAACTCCTCAGGACTTTAGCATGCCTGATGCACTCAATAAATATAGTAAATACTTAACAAGCGCCCAAAATTACTGTTTTACATGCAGAATTCTCTGTAGCATTTTTTGAAAATGTGGCTTTTATGTTAACCAAATTGAATACAAAAGCCATTACCCCTCACAAAAAAACCTGGAATTTATAAATCAAAATATAATAAATATAATCATTAAAATGGATGAGAATGGAATAATTTAGTAAATAGAATAAGAATTTTTACTCTTACACATTTTTTGCAGCTATTTCCTGAAAAGCCACTCAAATATGCCAGTTACTTATTTGAAAGTCTTCTATTGAGTGAGGTTACATGTTAAAGAATGTCAACTAGGACCAAATAGGCACTTATTTAAGTTATAGGTATAGTTTTTCTCAGTTGTGGGAATAATGTGGATGAATTACTTAGAACTCTGCTTATTTTCCTCATGTGTCAAAGGAGAGGGATAGTTAAATTACTCAACTAAAATTTAATCAATATTATTCACATGTTTCATATTGTCCCAGACACTAGGAAAAATGGGAAGATAAAAGATAAAAAAGATATTTCCATTATTTTTACAGCTTTCATCACAGGCTAAGAGGGAGGTATGCCTTAAAGCAAATATTATTACAGTATTGTGTTAAAATCCTGTCAATATTGGTGTCACAAGAACGGTACTGGCACAAATAAAACAAATATCATCTTTCCCAGAAAGATAATGGAAACAGGAATCCCTCAAATAAATTTACAAAGTTGAATTAAAAAAATCGACAGGTAAGTGAGGAAAGATGTTATAGTCAGCTTTTCTCATCACTGTGACCAAAATACCTAACAAGAACAACTTAGAGAAAGAAAGGTTTATCGGGATTCATAGTTTCAGAGGTTTTACTTTATATTTGGCAGGCACCGTGGCAGCAGGGCACATGCTAGAGGGGTGTCACTCTCATATTACAGTGCCTGGAAGCAGAAAGAGCAAGTGGAGGGGACAAGGGACATGTACAGGCCCCAAGGTCATGTTCCCAATAATCCATCCTCCTCTAGTCATTTTCCACCTTGAAACCTTGCTGCATTGGTGACCATTCTTTCAACACATGAGACTTTGGGAGACGTTTCTAGCTTAACACAAAACAAAAGAGAACAGAAGACAAGGGTCGTCAGATGCTAAAGATCAGACACATTTTATGAGCTATTCAAGGAACTGTGATAAGCCAGTTCTTGAGGCTTACAGTACATGGAGACATGGGAGATGTTGAGAACCTTTGACCATTTTTCTTTTGTGTGGTACTAGGGATTGAAATCAGAGGTATTCTACCTTGACCTATACCCCCAGTCCTTTTAAATTTATTTATTTTGAAACAAGGTCTTGCTAAATTGCTGAGGCCCTCACTAAGTTGCTCAGGCTGGCATTGTACCTGCAATTCTGACCATATTTTTTACATTAATATTTAGATAATTTTTTCACATAGTTAATACTGCTTAGGAAAGTGCAATATTGGCATTGTTTAGAGGCTATTATTGTGTGGAGACATTTCCTGGCAATACAGTCATGCTGTCCAAGAGCAATTGCTCTAAATGGTAGATGAACTGCATAACCGGGCCAAATATTTCAGCCTTTCCTGAATCCATGCCCTTTGAAATATGCCATTGCTGCTTTTCTCATGTCTATGCCCCTGCCTCTAATGGCCCTGCATTGGCCACTGACTTGCTTTGACCCATACAATGCAGTGGAGGTGATTGTATTTTAACTAGGCTTCAAAGGAGATAAAATGCTTTTGCTCTCTCCTTCATGTCCCTGTCTTCTGCATGTGAGTAATATTCAGTGTGATGAAGGAGGGCCTGGCCAACGTGCATATGTGAAATAATATGGTGGTTGTTTTAACCTACTGATTTTCCAATATTTGTCTATATCTGAAAGTTTATTTCTATATAGGAGAAAAATTAAACTCCATTATAAAGATTAATAAATGAAGTATGAAACATTTTTAAATAGTCCTTGAGATTTTTGTGAGAAACCACTTGACCTAGAAAACATAAATTCATTGCTGAAATTGATTATGGGCAAGAAGTCACAGTCTACAGAAATTTGACTCAACAAGTGCTCTGGAAACCATCAGTCCATATACTCTACACAGCTCTTCCAGTATGATCTTGCAAAATTAAATAATTAACAAAATCCTACTATTTTTAATTCTCAGCTTCATAGAAAAATAAATTAATACAATAATACATTAAAATATTTCTAAAGCAACATTTAGTAAAATGTGGTTTAAACTCTTCTGCTATATTTATATATATATATATATATATATATATATATATATATATATATATATATATATGATAATTTCCTGCCCAACATGTCCATTTAAAGTTCCCTTGAAAAGTTATAAAATTGGTGGACTTTTTCTTCTCCCATTTGCTATATCTTTACTCTGTTGTCACTTTAGATAAAAATATCTGTTTATCTTATTTTCTTCATTCTTCTAGTGGTTTATTATTTAGACATTTCCAAAACAAAAATAGTGAATCAAAATAATTCTCTGTGAACTAAAACTGTCACCTTCAGTTAGTGTTTATAGAAAAGTACATTTCTGAATAACAGTCAAATGGAAGAAGTTAGGCTGGATGTCTTGTAAATTAATTAGGAAATCTTAATAGGCACCTGCCATTTCTAAAATAGGAAAAATAACTTTCATGATTCTTTGAACAGAAAATTCTACCAGAATTTTCTGGTATTACATGAGGTAACTAAAAAAAAGTACCTATATCAGTAATTCATTTTTGTCAACACCAAATATCTGCAAGTCATAAACATTGCTGTTAAAAGAAATGAATAGTAGCAACTTCCTAAACATATAAAGCAAACAGTAAGTTGAAATGACCTTAGTTTAAAAATACAATGATTAGAAATTTTGAAAAGTGAAATTCTATAACATAGTTATTAACTTTTTAAAATGGTGCTCACTCACCTGTTTGTCCCTTACTGTTTGTCTTTTTAAATATAAATAATTCTGGGTGTTTCATTACACTTTCTCACTGCTAGATTCCAAAACAACTGACCATACAACTTAGAGGAAGGAAGATCTCTTTGGTCACAATTCTGGAGATTTCAGGTCTCAGTGTATGTCAAGCCAGTTATACCCACAGATCTCAGGGCATGGCGGCAGGAAGCAGAGAGAGGAGAGAGCAGACCTACTCTTATATTGTGGAGGCAGAAGCGAGCGAGCGAGCGAGAGAGAGAGAGAGAGAGAGAGAGAGAGAAAGAAGGGGGAGTAGGAACCACATATAATCCTCAAGGCCACACCCACAGGACTCGTCCTCAGCAACCAAGCCCCATCCCCAACATAGCTGCCTATTCCCTGTAAGGTTTTGGGAGACATTCTAGATCCAAACCATTGCACCATTAGTTATCTTTTATCAAAATTTGTCGGTAATATCAGAGATGGGGATTTAAGCCTAAACTTAAATGTCAATAAAAGTGCAAAATTATTAATTTTACTTGGTTTTAGAAATCATTTCTTCGTATTTTTTCTTATTTTAAAGCCAGTAAAAGTGTAATTTATGGGATAAAAGTGATATAAAGAAAAATATCAATCTCATTGCTCAACCAACATCAAAATATTGTTGCATTTGCACCCAACTTTTTTCTATTCCAATATAAAACATTTGTCTTATATTTCTGTGCTTTATTGTCCTTTCCTCTAACTTGTTCAACCTTTTATTTGATTCTCATTCTCTACCTTTACTACATAAGTGCCATTTTGAGGTGGGGGAGTGCTAGAGCTCAAGCCCAAGATCTCCCACCTTCTAATTATACACACTAGCACTGAACTATCCCATCCTGACCCACAAATGCCATTTTTTTATTATTTATTCATTTACCCATATAGTCTATGAATTTTATGAGCAGTATCAAACTTAACTTGTTTGATGTTAAGAGCAATTTGTGCGGAAGGTATTTTCTGATTTTTTTTGTGTGTGTGTGCTACTGGGGATTGAACTCAGGGGCATTCTACCTTTGAGCTATACCCCCAGCCCTATTTTTTATCCTTTATTTTTAAACTGGGTCTCACTAAGTTGCAGAGTGCATCACCTAGGTAGCTGAAGCTGGCCTTTCTGATTTTTTTGTGTTATGAAAAATTAAGACTCAAAAGTTTTAAATTCAGCAAGCTATTTAAATTCAGACTCAAATCCATTCTTTTTGAATCTATAAGCTATAGTCTTCAAATATATCCCATGTCATTTTTTCATTTGTTGGTCTCATCAAACCTCATATGGTGAACATTTCTATGCATAATTAAATAAAACCTTTGAAATATTATTTTGAGATAATAGTATCACATTAATGCCTCTTGCTCATTCTGTTAAAAAAAACAGAGTCTCCTATGTTGATATCCTCCCAACTATGGCCCCATTAAAGACTTGCAGTTGTGCTACCTTAGACTATTTTATTAGGGATGTATGCTAAAATGTGTCCAAGTCTACATCTAAGCAGATGAACTAGATAGCTTCCTAAAGCCAGCCACTTTGGGAGTTTACAAATCACATTCAATCCTCTAGGAATTTAGCATCAAGTAACACTGGAAATTATTCTGACTTCCTCATTTTGTGGAATATATTCAGTGTGGTATGATTGTTTTAATGATAAGGATTTAAAAGCTACTTTATCAAAAGCCTTCGCTATTAATGTTTGTCCATACTTGGTAATTCTGTCCATTTCCTATTTTATCTTTAACATATTTTTGGGCAATCTCATGAGCAAATGGAAAAATTTGCATTGATTCATTGATACATACATGAAAAATAATACAGAGTACTAAACAGTGTTATCCCATGTAGTTCACAAAGCAGTCATCATCTTATCATAATGCCTCAATCACTACAAATAACTTACTCAGAATACAATCTTACCAACTCAGTGGCACTTAGAAAATATATGATCATTAAACTGTGTTTCTTTTTTCTTTATGTATACTTTGGTGACAAGCATCAGTTTGACCACAAATTAATCTTTAAAAACTAACTGGGAGGCAGGCATGGTGGCATATGCCTGTAATCCCAGTACTTGGCAGGCTGAGAGAGGAAGATCACCAGTTTGAGACCAGTCTCAGTAATTTAGAAGATTTTCAGAAACCTAGCCTCTCAGAAACTCTGTTTCAAAACAAAATAGGGTTGGGGTATAGCTCAGAAGTAGAATGCCTTTGGGTTCAATCCCCAGTATCACAAAATAATGGGCATAATAATAAAAGACAGTCATGATAAAATGTTGCATTTATATTTTACTTTTATACATAATTGTCATTAATTTACTGAAGAAGAATAACAGTTCTACAATTTCATGAATAAATACCTATCTGATTGATATATGCCATGAAATACATGTCAATAATGGTGAAAGTGAAAAGCAAAACAAAGTTATAAAAACAATATATTTTATAAAACATTAGTGGCAGTAACAATGGCATAGTTTACAATTGCTACTATACATATCTGAGATAAAACTGTCATGAAAGTATATAATACCACACTGAAGAAAAATGTCAATTGAAAGGCTGGGAATGTAGCTTAGTGGTAGAGCACCTGTACTGCATACAGAAAATTGTGGGTTCAATCTTCAACACCACAAAAACATAATAATAAAATAAAAATGGCAGTTGGATCCACAATCTATTCAATAATGAACTTTTTCTCAGTATTATTTTTGTTTGTTTACTTGTCTTGCTTATCTAATGTTTTATAAATTCTTAGTGTCATTTCTTATCATTACTAAAATGTCTTTCTCTTGCTTCCTTATTTTGACTTCAGCCAAAGATAGAGTTGTTCTTCAACCTGCAATCTTTTCCCATATATTTATTCCTTTTCATCTCCTATTTATTTCTCTCTACTTTACTGCCACCTAACTCTTTCTAGAGTGTCTTCTGAAACTCTGAAGTATTTAACAATTGCCTTTTGCTCTTATTTTTGGCTACTTCGTCACAACACCACCTTACTTTCAATTCAAACTTTGAGTTTGTTGGCAATCATAATAGGCTACAGATTGGCTTCCTTTCCTTTTCCATAATTAAGACCTTGTAGCAGGTTAATATTTTGACATAATTACTGATGCTTTCTTTCCTCCATTATTGGAAGCTATATATTAGAACATCTTCCCCAAGTATAAGTCTGTTACCATAAAAATGCAAAGAAAGTCTCCAACGCTCCAAAATTGTTTCTAAGTGAGCACTGGAAATCCATGTAGATCTGCATTAAAATCTGCAGTATCTTGAGTTTCAATGACATATTAATTATCTCATAAACAAAAGAATTAGGAAAACTGCATAATAATATAGAAGCAATTTGACTCATCCCAAGAAGATTAAGTTTCTCAGCTGGGGAAAGGACAGAATTGAAATGAATTATGGTAAGATAAGCAGCCTTCACTGGGAGCTTCGGAGAATGGGCTGCTTAATCCCACTCCCACTCTGATACCAACACCAGAAACCATAGTTATATTTAGGCCAATTCCATAGATGAGAAGTCTTGTACTTTGCTTACTAGGATATGACATAGGAGGTCTAAACCATCCAGAGAACCCTCCCATCATAATGCTATCGCAGTAGAATAAGCAGAGATGATTCAAATGATAAAGCATGTATGAATTTTAAAATAGTACTCGAAGTAGGAGTCCACAACATACACCAGACTGCTTATGTGATCAACAGCACAAGATGGATTTAGCTATTACCACAAGTTATCCCTATCTTTGTTGGTTTTCCAGATATTTAATGACGGAGAACTATTGGGCTTTTATATTAAGGTTCTTAGCATGGATTTTATAAAACAACTTTGCTCCATGTAATTTTTGTTCAACTTCTTGATATTGCTTGAGGAGTTTGGGCAGAAAATTGAAATACAGTCCTTAAAAAGAAAAGTCATTTATTGAATTTATTGATGCTTTGTGAAATACTTAAAGTGAATATTAGTTTATAAATGGAGAACAAGTGTTATTCAAAGCCCTTAAAAGTGATTGCTTAAAAATTTGCTAGATGTATAAACTGGTCAAGAGTTTTTATTTTAACTTGAAAGTATAAGAAGAAGCCGGGCGTGGTGGCGCACGCTTGGAATCCCAGCATTTGGGAGGCTGAGACCGGAGGATCCAGGTCCGCGGCCAGCCTCAGCTACCTAGTGAGGCACTCCGCAACTTAGTGAGACTCGGTTTCAAAATAAAGAATAAAAAATAGGGCTGGGGATATAGCTCAGAGGTAGAAAGCCCCTGAGTTCAATCCCCAGTACCACAAAAAAAAAAGAAAGTATAAGAAGAATTTTAATAAGTTAAAACAAAAACTTGTGGAGTCTCTTTTTCACCAATTCTGTATAGAGCATTAGGTCTGGGATGCACCAGTCAGCTATATTCAAATCTTAATCTAGATGTAAGGAGGGAGAACAATGTGTGAGCTTCATGTGCGTCCTTGTGCTCTTGCAAAAGTCACCTAAATTTATTAACTTTTAGATTGTCCATTTGATGAATAGAGATAAAAATACATATATCATAAAGATATTATTTGAAGTCAGTAAGCCACATAAAGCACTTAGCACAGATCCCAGTACATAGTAAATGCCACCTATTGTCACTACTATTATTATTATTTTATCTAATAACAGTATGTGCCTTTCTAAACTTCTCAGCAATTTGAGGCCTTTACCATGAGATGTAAGTATATAAGGTACAAATATAACAAAGGGTGATCATGAAATCAAAAGATAAAAAGCAAAGCAGAATAAGTCTACATTGGCAAACTCTTAGCTGAAGAAAGCTTCAGGAATTCAGATCTTATTCAAGTCCTCTGTCCTCTGGAATCCAGAGAAACAAGCCAAACACAATAGTATATGATACTTTGTTAGTCTTCGGAGACATTTTTTAAAGGCATACTCCACGGAAAAATCTCCTGATAGATGTTTTTGCTTAAAATACGTTCAGTACTCAAGTAATTTTGGAATATGCTGCAATTTTAGGCTTTCTTTGAGAATTCGTAGTGTAAAGTCATCCTTTTAACTAGCATACCAAAAACAATAATTAGTATTTTGAAACAATGGGGCCATGAAACCCTTTTTCACATAGTATCTGTTAACATCCCATACACGTAATCATTTTGTGTGTGTGTGTGTGTGTGTGTGTGTGTATGTGTGTGTGGTAGTGGGGATTTAGCCCAAGGACATTCTACTTCTGAGATACACCCCTAACCCGATTTTATATTTTTATTTTGAAAAAGAGTCTCACTAAGTTGCTGAGAGCCTTGCTAAATTGCTGAGGCTAGCCTCAAACTTGCCATCCTCCAGTCTCAGCCTCCCAAGTACTGGGATTACAGGCCTATGCCACCATGCTTGGCTCCACACACTTAATCTTTTGAACATGACTTAATAAATATGGTTGAAAGATGACATAATCGCTCATCAGTAAAACAAATTAATCTTTTTTTATGGTCTTACCTATGAAATAAATACATCATTGAGGTCTTTCCTGAGGTAGAATTAATTAATTATTGATATAACCTGTGTCAGTTTTATAATAAATACAAAATACTTGAGTGATGTCAGGCAAATTCGAGACATATAACCTGAATCCATTGTGATGATCAGGATAATTAAATATCCCTTAGATCAGAATTTCTCTCATTTTGTTTACATATAAGGGGGCTATTGAAGTGTGGACTCTAATTGTTTCTAGATCTGGAGTGGGGAGTCTGAAAATCTGCATTTATAAGAAAATCTCAGCTGCTGCTGCAAATCTTAGCAGACCACAATTCGAGATGCAAAGTCTAAGTCTATTTTGCACTTCTGGCAGCAGTCATAACCAATGTTCACGTTAATAACAGTGAAAAACTTAACAAAACGTGTCTTATGCCACTGTTTCACAAAACAGCAGGTACATTCTTCTCATGCTTTAGCTTAAACCATCATTCAATCATTGCTGGAAGTACAACTGAGTTCATTTTTATAGGAAGCCAAAGTAAGATGCCTCAAGTAAGCTGTCTTCTTTTTTTTTTGTAAGCTGTCTTCTGATGTTCTTACTTGATTGAGTTTAGAAAGTATAGAGGAATAAATGGTCAGCAGGAGCCTTAAATTCTGTCTACCATCAATTGTGTCCTGCTAAGCTGTATCTCTCTTATTTCCTGACACTACAAGTCCTCCTCTCTCTACTTGTTTGTGCCAGGCCCTTCTGCCCACTGCCCTTAACAGATAGAGTCACTGACATATTTTCCACCTATAAGATATGGATCAGTTAATACCTGAGGGAACTATGACAATGAGAAAATTTACAGCAACTATGATGACTAGAAATGGTAGCAAAATATATTGCCTGCTATTCCATAAAGATGAAGTTCTCATTGTCATGAAGCTGGGCTTGTCTTAGTAACTTGTTTGACTAGCAGAATGCAACAAATATAATGTTAGGGGTTTTCCATGGCTATATTAGTGTGAGTAGCCTTCATTTCAGTATGGGTTTCTTAGAATGCTTGTTCCGGAGGCCTTAAACTGTCATGTATGGAAACTGACTACTCTAAAATCACCATGCCAGAGAAGCCATGTGTTAGTTCTCTGGTTGACACACCTGTAATCACAGTACTTAGGAGGCTGAAACAGGAGGATCACAGGTTGTTAAAGGCCAGCCTTAGCAAATTTACCAGACACTATTTTAAAATAAAAATAGGGCTGGGCATGTAGGTCAGATGTAGAATATCCCCTGGTTCAATCCACAATACCACACACACATAGTAATACACACACACACACACACACACACACACACACACACACACTCACTCACTTTGTTACAAAAAAAAACAGAGAAATATGCTAGGATTGTTCTGAAAGAGACACTGCTCTGGATCACAGTCTTCTTGACTGAGACTATAATACTTGCCTCACTTTACTGACTCCATTCCAAGTTCTCTGACTTACTGTGGCCTATGGTTCTATTTACCAGATTACTCTGACTCCCAGAATTCAATCTCCTCTTAGAGAAACTTAAATTTCCCCAGGCCCTGTCATGTCTAGTCCAAATTTCCTTCTTTTCCTCCACCCTACAGTACTAAAATCAAAGGATGCTTTTAACCTACTATGAAATATTCCCTCAAAAATTCTTTTAAGTCAATTTTATTCTCTTTCCTTTTCCCAGGTCAGAGAAGTTTACAGTTATCTCTTCCAGATTACCTACTTCTAATCTTAATTTAATCCAGTGCTAGGCATGTGTGTAGGCACCAAAGAATGGTTTAATGATTATTAGATGAATGACTTAGGGAGTGAATGGATGAAAAGTGTAAGAATTTATAAGTTATGGTCTACCACAGTAATGACATTGTTTTTTTACAACTAACCAAAGCAAGCAGAAAACTGAACTGCCTTTTCTCACTCCTTAATTAACTTTCAATTAATCAGTTTCTTTGATCAATATAGTAGTCATTTCTTAAAAATAATTTCCATTTTTTGTTGCTTATGAGATCATATGCACTTCACAATTTCCTTCTACTTTGCTAAACACTTTGCTGTCTTCTCTTCATCGTACTTATTATAAGTATGAATTGTGAAGATTTGTTTCTGGGTCTTGTTTTCTCTCTTGCCATTTTATACCCCAAGGCTTCAATTCTACATTGATGACTCTAAAATCGTTATCCCTAATTTTGGTATTTTGCCTATTTTACCTTCTTACTACCAAACTTATTGAACTAACACATTGACCTCCCTCTTCAGATGTTGTCACATATTTGCCAAAGATTCTTGGACATTCCAACAATGCATATGCTTGGATATCCCATCAATATATCAACTACAATAGATCCCAAATAGAACTCATCACCTTCTCTTCATAATCCTGTCCCACATCTGTGTTTCCAAACTTATCTAAAGACTCCATCATCATCTAGATTTTTCAGTCATGAAACATAATTTGTCTTCAACTTATTCTCTTTTCATCTTGGAATTGCATCAACACTAAGCTCTATTGACACGAGATCCAAAATGTCAATTATGATCAACTCTAAAATGGCCTTCTCATCTGTAATTCCACAATGCTTATCATTGTCCAATTCAGTCCAGATAGAACAACTAGGGTTATATTCCCAAATCATGCCTATAGTTACTCCAAACAAGACTGCCACTGGTTCTTCCTTACTCTCACCCTGAAGATTCCAATTGTTTTGTGCTCTTCATCACCAACTGCCAGAAAAATTAATCTTTCCTGCTCCTATGTTCCCTCAGTCATTTGTTCATGTCTCTAGCTTGGGAATTATATTATTGTTCTCCAACTTGAATTAAGTGGTGTGTGTGTGTGTGTGTGTGTGTGTGTGTGTGTGTGTGTGTGTGTTTCCTCAGTAGATTATGAACTCATGGCTGGAAGATATTGCTCAATATTATATGGGTTGATCCTCTATAACAACTAGTATCATATAATGCACAGAGAGAATACTCAACAAGTATTTTTTGAGTTAATAACTATTGAACAATTCATCTACTTTCAGCTACATTCATATTTCTCATTGAGTTGTACCTTGGGGGAAACTAATTTGTACCAAATGGGGCATATTTCAACTATTTACACTACTACTTTAATGTTTTCATTGAACACAGACATCTCTTAATAACCTCTAGGTACATTTAAACTTTACAATAAAAGGTAATTTCTGTCAAAATAATGTACAATCAATAACACTGCCAATTAAAATCAAATAATTAAGATACACACATATGCCATAAAGCCTCAACTAAGAGAAATGCAAGGGGATACCAATGGATAAATATTATATATGTTAATCACAGTCTACCTTCCCCCTGCAGCAATTGTTCTGATGCAGAATCAGTCTGAAGAAGTTCCTATAGCCAGATGTAAGAAGTGAAATATCATTTCAAAACTCATTCTTCTATACTTTTGACATCCCTGGTTTGAAAATCATTTGGACTACTGTATCTGACAGAAAAGAACTGAAAACTTAAAAGATCCCTTGCCTGAGAGCTCTGTGGATATTATTTAGAATTCTATAAATATGACTAAATACAGTATTAGAAAATTTTGATCATATGAATTAAGAAGCAAGAAGACTAACATTTGAATACCTAGAATCTTTAACAAGGCTAAAATTCTGAATTTCTCGTGTTTATATTTCTATATTTCTCCCATAATTTTACTTGTAGTCTACTTAGATATATCTTAAAATTAATTCTTTAGATAATTTCTTAGACTTTGGGTCAATGTAACCTTGTAAAAATTATCAGTTTGGAGGTTACAGTAAAAACTGTATGTGATCTATGAAGATCCACTAAGATTTCAGTTATATTCCTGTGTACTCATTTCCCTGGCTTTACTGAGCTTTCTTATTTTAAAAAATCTGCACCTGCATCACTTTGGATGACTGTTTTAAAGTTTTTAAATTTGCTTTGCTCAAAAGTGCAGAGATCTATAGATGCCTTGGTATTTATGACAACTCAGGTTAATCTTAAATTGATTACTGACTAATACGGAAATAGGAGAGCCCATCTCCTGTGCTTCAGGTTGCGAACATTCTGCAGCATAATGTAGACTCATAGTATTACTACAGAACCAGCTGGAGACTGGGATGTGCCTGTAATTGCCCTTTGTGTGACTTCTTCCCCATTCCTATTCTACTTTCCTTGCTTGCTTACTTGTTGTCCTTGGGAATATTGGATTAATAATTCACTTGCATGCAAATTTTCCCCTTCAGAGGTCATTAGGAAAACCCAACATAAAAACAGGAATTCTCCCACAATTCTAGCTATAAGGACACTAGATTTCTCTTTGAGGACACTAGACATACAGTTCTAGGTTACAGCATACAAGTGAGTACTGATGGGGATTTACTAAGACAATCAGCTTCTTTTCCCTACTCCCACACTTACAAACATTGCACTCCTTGTTAGGGACTAGTCATGCATTCCCCACTGTTCAGCTCTAAGCTGTACTATTACACTCTCTTGTTCACCTCTCTTTGCAAACAATTCTCTACAGAAATTTATTGTTCTTCATTTTGGTGAATATGTTCTGTGTGTTACCTTGGCATTTTGAAATATCTACTGGGGACAGACAAGATCTGAATTCTAAGTTGTATCTCTTTTTCCTTCTCTAAATAGGTACGGCATTTCTCCGTGGGTGGTTGTTAGTATTTTAAATGAGACATTTTTAGCCAGGTATGGTGGTGCACACTTGTAATCCCAGTACATAGGAGGGTGAGACAGGAGGATTGCAGGTTTGCAGCCAGCTTCAGCTACTTAGGAGGAAGCTCTGCAACTTAGTGAGACTCTGTTTCATAATAAAGAAAAAAAAAATAGGGCTGGGTTTATAGCTTGGAGGTAGAATGCCCCTGGGTTCAATCTCTAGTACAACAAATAAATAAATAAATGGAACATTTTCCAGCAGTACTGTACATTGCAAAATAGGTACCCTATCTTGTTCTCCTCATTAGATATACTTAACAATTCCCCAATTATTTTGACTATCAAAAAGCTAGAATAAAGCATTTTGGATGACTTCATTGTAAAGAAATAATAATTGCTTGAGGAGATAGATGTTTGCCCTGATTTAGATATTATAAAATGCATACATGTATCAAAACATCACAAAGGTTCCCATAAATATGTACAATGCTTTTATTTTTATGTATCAATTAAAACCAATTTAAGTTTTAAAAGATGCATACATACATTTACAAATTCTGTCATGTAAAATAGTATTGTTTACTTCCCATTATCTTTGAGAAACAATAAATAATAGTTTTCTTCCTATTACTCATGACTTGAAAATCTAGTCTTCAAATTAGTACTCTCTTCTCTGGTCTTCTTTTCAACCATAATACTCCCAAATGGAGCCCATTTTAATACAAAAAGAATATTTTGTCAACATATTAAAAAAAAAAAAACAACCAAACCGGCATTTTTCCCATGTGATAGGTATCAATTTTATTTTGTATGATTGGTAAATGTGTTAAAATGTATCTAATTATGTAGCCATAATTTAGATAAGATACTGAATGTGAGATAATTAAAGTAAGTTTGGGTTCAATTCAATTAGGCACTTGAACTTCAGAGAACTTTTAGTAGCAATGCACTAAAATGATCAATAAATAAATAAAAATAATTTTAACAGTAAGATTTAAGTATGAGATTTATTGGGCTATGTTTTTAATAATACAATGTTAAAATGCTTAAGTGAATCTTTAATTCAGCAAAATATTAGGGTCAACTACTATCAGTCTATTGAGGTTCTGATTACTAACAGAATCCACTCAGACAATAAATTACTAAGATAGTATTACAGAGCATATTATGGCTTCCTTGTAGTTGAATAGCAAAACAAGCATGAAGTTTCTATTTATTGCTTTAGAAAATCTCTAATAAAGTTGTGAGTTATCACACTAATGGTTTGATTAGATGGTAGAATCTTACTGATTTTTAAGTAGTTTAATACCAGAAGCTACTTTTTATCTCTGATAATGAAAGAAAAGTGATGAGGTAGGGCAGAGTAAATCTGTAATATTTGTATTAATATAAAATCCTCAGCCGGGCGTGGTGGCGCACGCTTGTAATCCCAGTACTTGGGAAGCTGAGACCAGAAGATCTGGGTTCACGGCCAGCATCAGCTACTTATGAGGCCCTCCGCAACTTAGTGAGATCCTATTTCAAAATAAAGAATAAAAAATAGGGCTGAGGGTGTAGCTCGGAGGTAGAATGCCCCTGAGTTCAACCCCCAGTACCTCAAAAAATAAAAATATATAAAATAAAATCCTCAATCTATCACTTATGCAATGTTATACATGTATATCCAGTCTCTTAATTACTATATCTTATATTCTCCCTACATCTCTTATAGCCAAAGATATAACTACAATCTACTATTTTTCTCCTGGTAAAAACTGAAAGGTAGAAGGGCATTCAGGTAGAAATGGTATATATTATTGCCTGTGACAGTGGCAGACACATTTAGTCCTGTGGGAAACCTGTGGTGATAAAGAGCATTAGGGGAGGGAGGGTCATCATTTGCATATGGACTAATGACCCTCATCATAGCTTGTGTTTCTTACTCACTAGTTTGACTTTGAGCTTCCCGAAAGGTTAAATAACTCTGCTGTACCCCTCCCACTCACAAATTATTATTACTTTCTTTGCTTTCTATTCTATGAAATTCTTGTTTAACAATCATCATGAATATTCAGTTTTATTAACACTAGTTATTAACAACAGATAATGGTTCATTCAACAAATATTTACTGAATAAGAGAATAGGAATTACTTTAGCCTTGAATATACCTTAATTTGCTATAAAGTGACATGCATTCCAGATTTAGAAAGAATGTTATCATTTGATGAAGTTCAGTGTTTTCATTTTGCTGTATTTTGGATTGGTTAATTCCTAGAATGGATGATATTTCTCATTTCATCAGGCTGGAGAAGAGATATGGTACCATGACAAGAATGTTCACATGGAAATCAGGCCCTTGAGCTCTACTTCCATCTCCTCTACAAAATTGCTAAGTTGTCTTGTCATTTAATTCTGAGAGACTTTCATTTCCTCTTTTACTGAAAGACAGAAAGAATTCCAAGATGTTCTTACATGTATCCTAATAGTCACTGCCTTTGTTTAGGCACTTCTCTTCTCCCTTTAGAAAAGACATTAGCCTTATAATTGACCTTGCCATCTGTATTCTCTCTATACTAATTTTACTCCACACACTGTTACCAAATATATCTTCCTAAAATGCAAAACATTAATCTAAAAATATCTTTCTATTTATTTAAAACACATTCATCTCAAAAGACAATATCATCTATCCGCATTCCATACCCAGTCCCTTCTTGCTTCCTTTTCAACTGATTGCCAATTCCCAATCTCCCCCAATTCACACCTCAATTATGCCAAAAGTGGAACACAATTGGTTTGTGACTTCAAACTACCTTGTATTTTTCTCATGAGCCAATAATAGGCTGAATGCTCCAAAAGGGCAAATATGTGTCTTTTTCAGCTTAATTTTGATTATTTGCATCTAGAAATTGTTTGACAACTGTCTGGGTTAAGATGAATTTAAATGTCCTCGTATCCATTTTGGCATTAAAATCCTTTTTATTCTCAAGGCCATAGTGAATATCAGTTTCAACTCACCTACAGTCAAGCAAAATTGGTCTCTTCTTCCTTGTGCCCCCCAGGTACATGGTGCCCACCCATGTAGTAATATATATTACATAGTCTTGTAATTAATTTATAAACAATCTTTTCCCCATTCACATGTTATCTTCTAACACAAAGATGCTGGGTCTATGGTAGAATCTCAGTCAAAAATAATTGATTTAAATAGAATACAACTTCTTTCAATCTTGAAATCTGATTATATTACATAATTATTTTTGAGTCAAAATATCTTTGAGTGAATTATTTCCAAATACAAATGAGTATAAAGCAGAAACCATGAAAGAAATTGGCAAAATATATTAGATTTACAGCTATGAATGGTATATGGGAGCAGTCTACTACTTTGAACTGTATGAACTAAAAGAGCCTTTTGGATACACTGAACATTTACCAAAATTCTACTGCTCTGGTGTTAGTTCTAAATAATATAAATGAAGCAAAAGGAACTTTAGCCTTCTTGTGTTACCTTGGCTCTAGAAGCTAACATTCCAAAGAGTTCTTAAAACATTCTGAACCAGCTTGCTTTTTATAGAAAGTGTGCAATTGTTATTTCTAAATTCATTTATGAAAATGTTATTTATTTATTTATTAATTTACTAATTTTTGCAGTACTGGGGATTGAACCCAGGGGCCTTCTACCTCCAAGCTACACCCCCCAACCCTATTTTTTATTCTTTATTTTGAAACAGGGTCTCACTGAGTTGCAGAGGATCTCACTAAGTAGCTGAAGCTGGCCGCGAACCCGGATTTTCCAGTCTCAGCCTCCCAAGTACTGGGATTACAAGTGTGTGCCACCACGCCCAGCAAAATGTTATATATTTAAACAATCTGAAAACAATATTATCTTTAAAGCAATTTGAGGTTCAGTATTTATACTATTGCTCTTGAGAAAATAATGAATATTCTTTATGTCACTGAGGAAATCTTTGACACTATTAGTTAAATATGTTGTAGTATTATTTCTACCAATGTCCAACTATTCAGCACTAGGGAATAATTGTTAGATATTAGGTCATAATCTACAGCTTTGAAAAATACTTTCTCAAGACAGCAAAGTAATTTTGCAAGCATGAAGGACTTATACAGAGATCATACTTCAGTGGAACCATTAAATATAATATACTTACTAACTTTAATGTAAAGTAATACTGAATATTAAGATATTTTAGTATTATTTTCCTATATTGTCTTACCTTTAACATTGTTCTTATTTATTTTTAATTTTTGTGATTCGGCAAAAATATTTAACAATTACTTTCTTTTCCGATTTTTCATCAGAGAAATACTGGCATTTGTTCTGGTTAGAGATTATTCTCCCCTCAGAGTCACACCCACCCATTCCCTCATTTATACCCTACTTTGTGATCCTGAGGCCCAAACTCCCCAAATCATACTTTCGCTTTACACATGGACTTCCTGCTATGATTTGGCAGTAGGGAGCATTGCAAAACTGGAGGACTGAAAAAGGAATTATTCCCACTTGCTTCAAAGGATGTATTCATTCCTGCTTGCTTCCTGTGGCCTTAATGTCCCTATTAGCAGAGCTCCAGACTTACTTTTCATGCCTATCATGACACTTCATTTTAGTAACAGCTATTGATCCAGCTTGAGCTGTTTGTGACACTTACAGAACCAGCTTCATTGTTCCTTTGCCACAGATACACAAGCTTTAACTGGCTGACAGAGGTCTGCGATTCAGTCTCATTAGACCCTTCTTGCTATCTCAGAAGACAACAGCACCAGCCAAGCAGTGCTCCCTACTTCTTTAAGTTTGAGCTCTAGCTATGTAAAGTACCTCCTCCAAATTTCTAAGTTTTCATGATACAACCTATTCTCTCTTTTCCTGTCCACAGGAGTGGTAGCTACTTTCTGCAGTTGTTATCTTTTTTCTCTTCTTACATTTCATTTTTTAATGCCTAGATAACAATTCTTCATGTAAATTATTTTATGTCAAAATAACGAGTTATTTCTGTTAACTTGACCCTAATGAATATACTATTACAACCCCAAAACTTGTCAGTATCACAGCTGAAACTAAACAAGTTTGAGTCTACATTTAGTGGGTAAGAATGAGCTTTCATCTTTCTCCGAACGTCACTCAATTTATTCTAAAGTTGTTTTCTACATTTACATTTTTATAATGTAAATACATTAATTACCCTATTATTGGCATAGAGATATTTAAGCATTTGGATAGCCATATGTATAAAAATAGTCTCTCTGTAGATGGGACTCATTTGTATTAGAATAAAAGGAAATAATATTTATTCCAACCATATGCAATTGAGTATAATCTTGCTCTGCAAGATTATTAATTTTTCAAAATTAAATTAATAGTAAAAATAAATATGGTCAATATCAGCCTGGAAAATCCCTACAGTATCCATATTACGTACATGGCTGAGTTTTGAATCCTGAAATCATTTCCTGCACTCCAAATTATAGGAAACACCGAGGTACACTTAAAAAACAAAAAGCACATATCTATGAAACTTTTTTTTAAAAAAATACACTTTTATAAGTGTATTTTAATTGTATGTCATAGTTTGGTTCAAAGTGATAGAAATGTATATGCATACAATATTTAGTGTATTTCTCTCCAGATACCTCCCTCCCTCCCCATATTTATTAGTAAGATTGGAACTGATGCCTTCACATATGGACATAGCATTATGCAACTTTCTTAATGTGTAAATCTTCGTGCTTGAAGTGTTTTCTGTATTGTGACTTGATGGCAAGTATCTCCAGCATAATACTTCTAGTAAACACTTCATTGTAAAGAATAAATAATATGATGCAGTGCTACTGTTAGCATGTAAATTAACAGTCTTACAATGTGAACCTGTGAACACTGACTCAGTCACACAGATTAAACAACCAAGAGGAATCTGAAAATGTCAGAGAGCCATTCTGTTTAGAAAGTTGCTCTTAGGTAGGGCATGGTGGCATACTCTTTTAGTCCCAGTACATGAGAGGTTGAGACAGGAGGATCACAGGTTGGCACACAGCCTCAGCTACTTAGTGAGGCCCTCCACAGCTTAATGAGATTGTTTCAAAGTGAATAAAAAATAGGACTGGGGGTGTAGCTCACAGGTAGAAGGTCCCGGGGTTCAATCCCCAGTACCACACACAAAAAAAGAAAGTTACTCTTATATTTCATAAACCATGCTTTAAGTTTGATCTCAAAAATCAATTTTAACCAGTGAATGGCAGCTTTATAACTAAATTTTCAATATACTGATATGCAAATTTTCTGTTATTGCTATTTCTTATTTGGACACTGATAATCACCGTTCTTATAATTTCTTGAAGCACTGTTCCTGATTATAGCTGGCAATATTTCAGATTCTTTTAACTATGGAAATTTCCTTTTAAAAATCATTCATTTAGAGTTAATACACAACTATCTTTTTACAAAGGAATTATGTTGTTAGAAAATGACCTCCATTCTATCTTAAATTGATACTCTTAAAATTTTATTCCTTTTCATAATATTTCTAATATTGCTTTTCTGTGGGTATTTTATAGAGTCACTTGAAATAAACTCAGCATATCTAATAAAGAAGGAAATAAAAAGAGAACTGCATAAGTTTATAGTTGTGATAAAAGAAAAAATCTAAGATGTCCAAAATTTAATTACAAGTGCCAGAGGGGGGAGGGGGACAGGAAAGAGAAGTAAATCAGTTAACAGCTGCTGGCAAAAGCAGTAAAAGATTGTTTCAGGTTCCTGAATGTATATTGAGGCCATGATTTAAATCCCATCACCAGCTGGGGTTGGTGGCACAAGTTTGTAATCCCAGTACCTGGGAAGCTGAGACAGGAAGATTGCAGATTGACGGCTCGCCTCAGCTACTTAGTGAGGTCCTCCACAATTTAGTGAGACCCTGTTTCAAAATAAAGAAGAAAAAATAGGACTGGGGTGGAGCTTGGAGGTAGAATGCCTCTGTGTGCAATCCCTAGTACTGCCCCCCCCCACAAAAAAAATCATTCCCATCACCACTAGGCCAATGATTATGGCCACCTGCACCCAGTTTATAAATAAATAAACATTCTGAACTAGTAACCTTCACAAATATAGAAGCAACAATTACTGCTACATATGGACTTGCCCTCCTGTCTCAAAACTTGCTCTGCTTCCATTATTCTGTACCTATTATCTAAAAGCTGGTGTGATTTTGCCAAATTTTCATTATAAAAATACTCAGCACTAGTTCTCATGCACATTTTTTCCAACTACTATTTACCCTTGCTGCTGGTAGTTATGGGAAACTTTCCTAAAACCTGGTCTTTTTTCTGGCTAGCATCTGTAACAATTCAATAACCCCTTTTATTTCAGAGATACTTCTTTCTCAAGAGTTTTGATTTTACAGTCGTAATCTATGGTAATCTGTTTTTCCTTGATCATTACATAAAAAACAGGACATTCACACTGTCCTCACTGTTCCCCACCACAGGACCAGCCTTCTTCCCAGACTGAGGGAACCTAAATTTCCTGCTTCTCTAGATATATAAATTGAGCCAAAGGAAAAATTGCTACTGGTCCAATAGCCCAGTGTTAAAACCTAACCCTTGTCCTCATCTTTGTGATCCAGCTTCGTTTTTTGAACTCAATATACTCTTACTTCTAAGTCTGGGACCCTTGACTAAAGTCTTTAGAATAAAGTTTCACAAAGAGGATAGAGACCTTGAATGTCTTGTTCACTACTTTAATTCCAGCACTTAGTGGTTTTTTAGTGCCTGGCCCCCTCTACAGAGGTTGGTTAGATAACTGGATGGATGACTGAAACTAAGTTTGATACCTTAGTAGTAACCGTTGTTTCTGTTCTAAAACTCCTTGTAGCTTCATAAGTGTATTTCAGACTTGAGCATAAAATTCTGAATCCAATGTTCATAACTGGTTTTCTATTATCTGCTATGGAAATCCTGAATATAGAATATTTAGCCCTGAATAATCATTCTTTTCTTTCAGCCCTTATTTTGCATTCCCTCACCTAGAAGAGGCTACACTTATCTCCTTCTGAGTTTCTGCCTCAATAACTGCCTGGTTTTCTTCCTGCTCTTAGAATCTACGCCAATCATCATTTATTTCTCCTGGGACATGACCATCTCTTTGTCACATGCACACTGGCTATACAAATCCTTACATGTAATAACCACAAATAAGAGAATAAAAGAAGGAATAAAGTATTACATTCTTTGTACTCCAGCCATAGGAAGAGAAACGAGGGTAGGATATGGTATGAGATTCTTGGTTCAGGAGATGATAGGAGGATATATGAAAGTGATTAAATCAAAGAGATTTTCTTTAGTGCCTCAACATTTACAAACCCATTATATAAGGGATATACCAAGTTCCATAACAATTCTAGACATATTGAACAAAATTGTTTCTAATCAGGTAGACAGAAAACCAGAGAGAGACATCGAGTGACAATTAAGTGGCAAGGAAATATATAATCTATTAAATTTATTCAATAACTTAAAGTAAATACATAAAGTGATATCAACAACTATCTTTCATTGATCCCTTACTGTGCCCCATGTACTTTTTTATACATCATCTCATTTATAATTCACCAAAAATTTCATGAAGGCAATAATATTTATCAAAACTCATTCTACAGGTGAATCTGAATGAAAATTTACACAGCTGTACAAAGTCCTAAAACTCACAAGTGATGTTGCCACAATTTGAACAAGGCCTATGTAATATCATATCTTAGTCAATTGCCTACAGAACTATGCTCCACTCTAGCCAATTTTTAACTTCATCAACACTCCTTGGAACCCATATTTCAAATATTTGTTTTCCTTAGTGTATTACCATAGAATATACTATCTCTATGCTAGCAATAAGAAATCATTCTTTAAATGACTCACCATCTCAAAATCACAAGTACAGAAAAGGATAAATATGATCATAAAGCCTACCAAACAGGAGTAAATATGTTTATTACTGTTGGATTTCTATCTTTTCAGGATGATGGCTAACTTTTTCTCCATCTGAGTGGCAAGGTTCTTTCAGTAAAAATTTCAGGTTGCACTTTTGTTTCATAGTATGTATTTAACTGTCTATACACATACCAGAGCAATTCTTATGGTTTGGAAAGTTATATGCTGAAGGTCAAGGAATATGCTCTTGTGACTTGATTTGTAGGGGATTCTAGACTAGTGGCACTCAAATGCATCCATTTACTAAATATTATTTCCTGATAATGCTGTGAGTCATGAGGCCATAAAGAGAGAATATCTTCTATGGGTTAAGATGTGCTATTCTCATTAACTGAACAAACTAGAATGAATTTAATCACAGCAGTCAAGGGAAGGTACTGCATCATTCCAAGACAAATTAGAGATATTGCACCCCTGTGGTGTAACCTTTGATTTCGATTAGAGGTTTCAGGCTGCTTCTTATGGCTAGATGCAAAATATTCAGACTACTAAAGAGGATGGAAGGTAAATTTATGACTTTGCATCTCAAAACTAAACAACTGATAACTGCAAAGCCTAAGGCTTTTAAAATACTCGAAAAACAAGTCGATCATTATAAATTTTATAAATATTAAACTTCCCAGTTGTATATAACTATGCAAAATATAAAAAGATTTTAAGATGATTCAGGAAATAAACTACTTATATAAGAAATCATGTTTTTATTAAAATGCATGCAAATAATATCAAGCTATATTATTAGGCTGTTTCTAAAAATGTATGTGAAAATCAAAGTTATTAATTAAAAACTAGAAAATGTTCTTAAATAAAAGTAACTTACAATGTGCTGAAATTGCCCTATTAGGAAATTATGAAACAAAAACAAAATACTGTTTTCCTGATGTATTACACAAAAGGTAGAAAAAATTTTAGGATTTAGAGTAAAATGTTCTAATATTTCTTAATGTCTGTAAAGTATCCATAAGTGTTTACTTTGAGGAAAACAACTTCATTTCAAGTAGTATGCACATATACATTCTTCTCTGTCTCTTTGTCTCTCTCTCAGGATCTGGACTCCAAGAATATATTGTTTACAATAAAACTCATATTCTAAGCCGGGCATGGTGGAGCACGCTTGTAATTCCGGTACTTGGGAGGCTGAAACAGAAGGATCTCAGGTTTAAAGCTACCCTCAGCAACTAAGTGAGCCTCTCAGAAACTTAGTGAGACCCTGTTTCCAAGTAAAACGTAAAATACGTCTGGGGGTGTAGCCCGGAGGTAGAAGACCCCTTGGTTCCATACCCAGTACCACAAGCAAAAAACAAAAACAAAAACAAAAAAAACTCACATTCTTGTTGTATATGAGTTAGTTTGTAATCAAACAATACAGTTCCACATAAGCTGAATATAAATTAAATATAGTTAATAAAAATGGAGAAATGACTATATAACAATTTTTAGATATTTCTATTGTATATGAATACTACATTATGTATGCATGAATAAAAATGCATAAAATATTTATATGTATTCAATCCAAAATACTCTAATATTATGTGTGTTAGCTTGTGAAGTCAGTATTACCATTATTTGAGTTTTATTTTGTTTGGTTTTGTTTTTCAGTGTGTGTTGCAGTTTGAACCCAGGGATTGATGCATAATAGGCAAAGGCTATACTACTGAGCAACATCCTCAGCCCAAGTATTATTTTGAAAACATACTAAAATTGTTGTCTTTAAATTTTTATACCTCAAAAGCAGACTTGCAATTACATACTTGCAATTATATATGATTATATTCATCTACACACAATGTTATGTTCCAAATTAGTTGTTCTTCTAGTAAGGCAATGTAAAGTGGTAAGACAATTTTGCTCAGCATTTTTGTGACATATATAGAGATCTTCTGTCAAAATGTTAATATCCTTTGACTTAATTATGTCATGGAAGTTGGCTAAAGGACATACACACATACAAATACACACACACACACACACATACACACATGATAAGAGGGTTATTTAGAATAACAAAGAAATAAAAATAGTCTAAATGTCTAAATTTAGAACATTTCCCATAAATTATAGCACACTCATACGATGAGATGCTATGTAATGATGTAGAGACCTATAATATCTGAAAAGTACTTATGTGATAATAAACATAAAAACATTATGATTACAGCTAAATAAAATAAAATATAAATGAAGGACAAAAAACTAATTCCAGATAAAAAGAGGCCTGATTAACAGTATGGAGGATCCTCAGACGAATGGGAATGAACCTACCATATGACCCAGCAATACCACTACTGGATATATACCCAAAAGAATGGAAACCAAACCACCAGACCGATGCATGTGTATCTATGTTTATAGCGGCTCAATTCACAATAGCCAAACTATGGAAGCAGCCAAGATGTCCATCCACAGATGAATGGATTACAAAACTATGGGATATATACACAATGGAATTTTACTCAGTCATAAAGAAGAACAAAATCATGTTCTTTGCAGGGAAATGGATGCAACTGGAAAACATTATGTTAAGTGAGATTAGCCAGTCACAAAGAGTAAAGAAACATATGTTCTCCCTAATATGCGGATGTTAGGGAGTAGATGGGACATAAGAGGGTCCCCAGATGAAAAAGTAGAGACCCTCTATAAACAAAGAAGTAGACTTAACCGAAGGAAATGGGCGGGGGGTGGGGGGGAGAGCATACTGAGGCACATGATGTACTTACACAATTATATCAAGATCACTCACTGAACTGAACTTGAGAGGGAGGGAGGGGGAGGGAGCGGGGTGGGAATTGGGGATAGGGTCAGATGAGAAATGTGTGCACATTTGTCTTTATCAATTTGTACCTAACAAAAATGTATAAATACAAACCACGAATTATTATAATAAAAAAAGAAATATTCCAAAATGATGATAATGACTTTTCTTGAGAAGTGAGAATATATGGTGTATTTTTGTACTTCCCTAATCAGTTTTGAATTATAAATACATATTACATTTATGATTAGATCCTTATCTCATACCACATGAAAATTGAATAGAAAATGAATTAATGACTTGAATATAAGACATAAAACTTGGAAACTAATAAGAAAAAACGTAGAGAAAAAGCTCCAAAACATTGGTCTGAGCAAGGATTTTTTGATGTGACTTCAAAAACATAGCCCCCAAAGTAAAAATAAGTCAGATTACACCAAATGGAAATATTTGCATAATGTACATCTGAAAAGAGGTTAATATCCAAAATAAATGAGGAACTACTCAACAGCAAGAGAATAACCCCACTTAAAACTGAGCTAAGATATTGAGTACATATTTCTCAATAAAAGATACACAAATGATCAACAAGAATATGAGAAACACTTAAAATACTTAAAATGACTAATTACAGCAAAATGCAAATCAAAGCCACAAGGTTACTTCACACCTTTTAGAATGGCTGTTATCAAAAAGACTAATTATCATAAGTGTTTTAAGGGGATATGGAGAAAAGGAAACACACACTGTTGGCAGGAATGTCAATTGGTAGAGTCACTGTGGAAAGCAGTATGGAGGTTTCACGAAATTAAAAATAGAACCACCATATGGTCCAGCAATTCCATTATGAGTACATATGTAAAAGAAATGAAATCAGTACGTTGGGGAGATATCTGCGTTCCCATGCTCATTGCAGCATTATTCACAATAACCAAGATATGAAAACAACCTTAGAGTCTATCAGCAGATAAATGAGCACAGAAAATGTGGTACATAAACAGAGTGGAATATTACAGCCTTAAAATGAAGGAAATCCTATTTTTGAGACAATATGGAGAAACCTAGGTGACAGTATGTTAAATGACATAAACCAGATACAGAAAGACAAATACCTCATAATTTCACTTATATGTGGAATTTAAAATTGTTAAACTCATACAAGCAGAAAGCAGAAGGGTAGTTTTGTTGTATACTAGAAAATTATTGAAAGAGTGGATTTTGTATTCTCACTACAAAAATATGGTATGTGAGGTAATACATATGTTAATTCTCTGGATTGAGCCATTTCACAATATATACATATTTCAAAATATTAAGATATATGCCACAAATAACTATATGTATATGAATATATATATATACTTGTACATATATAAATAAATGTATGAATGAATGAGTTAAAAATAAATTTTATCAGCTTGGCGTGGTGGTGCACACTTGTAATTCCAGCATTTGGGAGGCTGAGACAAGAAGATCTGGGTTCCCGGCCAGCCTCAGCTATCTAGTAAGGCCCTCTGCAACTTAGTGAGATGCTGTTTCAAAATAAAGAATAAAAAAATAGGGCTGGGGGTATAGCTCAGAGGTAGAATGCCCCTGAGTTTAATCCCCAGTACTGCAAAAAATAAATAAATAAATTTTATCAAAAATAAGCCACAAACTTTAAAATATATAGTATAAAAATTCTGTTTGCTAATGCCTTTCCCTACTTCTATTAAACTTCTGTAAGTCAACAGCCCTCTTCTCAATATTCTTATAATGTAGGTTATCTTTTTTCATCCAATCAATATTTAGAAATTTTCATCTGTAATAAGTTGGTAGGTAAGAAGTTAATATATTACTGAGTAAATAAATTATTTCACTTTTATAAGGAGGAAAATATGATATTCCCAGTTATTTAAAAAATGTAACTTTCAAATTTTCCTCTTAACATTAGATGCTGAGGATAATGATCAGAATAGCAGCCTGATTTGATACTTTTCAAATATGAGCATTAGTCTTCTCTTTTTCCTTCCCATTTAATCCTCAAATAAAAGGATTTTATCCATCTCCACATAACCACCTTAGAAAACAACATAAGAATATACTCCTAAAAATATTATCTAATGTAAAATGCATATCTTGCTTAAAATCAATATTATTAAACCAATTATAATATCCTTGTGATCAAGAATACTGTCCTTAAATTACTATTTTAAATTTACAAGTGTATAAAAGAAGTTACAAAATTGCCCCTTTTTGTTGCACCTTAAAAATACTTAAACTCTTAGCTAGGGGCCAAATTTAGGTGTAAAACTCAAAAGAACAAGATATAGGAAAATCATCCTTCTGAATCACACATATTTTGGTGATATCTGTGTGTGTGTGTGTGTGTGTGTGTGTGTGTGTGTGTGTGTGTATTCTGTTTATACTGATGTCATTTGATAACTCACCTATACCAAAGGGAAAATAAAAAGTTGCCTGCCAAGTCATCAGGTTTATACCTACATATTACTTTCCAGGAATTTTACACTAAAAACAAACCTCACTCATTTTCATAACTTGATGGAAAAACTCAGGGCTTGAAAATAACCCCCCTCAAAAAAAAAGAATAAGAAAAGCCTTACATATTTATGCCACCTTGAATATAAGTTTGGAATATCAGAGGCCTTTTTATCTGATTTGTTACTTAATTAAGCACCTATATTTTCACAATAACTTTGTAGATGGACAACTACATTCCATATAGTGTCATCAAATTATTATCTAAGTTTTAATTTATCATTTATTTTAATCTTTACATTACTATAAAATTTTTCTAAGTTTGTGTTTCACGATTGGTGAGGATACTTTTAAATGAAGTAAAATAATATTTAGACATCTGACCACTTGAGATCATTTTTTCTTGAAAATCATAATTATCTGTTTCACTTTGCCCTCTCTTTCTGTGTCACTTTTTATTGTTGTTTTTATTTATTTATTTATTTATTTTTGGTGGTATTGGGGATTGAACCCCCAAGGGCATTCTACCTCTGAGCTACCCTCTCCCGGGCGTATTTTTTATTTTTTAGTTTGAAACAGGGTCTTACTTAGTTGCAGAGGGCCTCGCTAGGTAGCTAAGGCTGGCTGTGAACCTGCGATCCTCCTGTCTCAGCCTCCCAAGTACTGGGATTACAAGCATGTGCCACCATGCCCATTACTTATTTTTATAGGGGAATGAAATAAATGAAAACATTTTTTGTCAAGAAAAGAAAGCTTATACATATACTCAAGCTAAACATAGGCCAATCAGACTTTTTTTTCTTCAAGAGAGGGGTCTTGCTATAGTGCCCAGGCTGGCCTCACACATCCAGTTACAAATGATTTCCTTGCTTTAACCTACAGAGTAGCTGGGAACACAGTGGCACTCCATCATGCCCAGATCCAGTCAGACTTTTAATTTCAATCTGAATACAAATTTTATTTGGGGTTGGATTCCTTTGGCTCTCAAAAATAAGTCAACTCTAAATTTCTTCATGGTGTGGTAAGTTTTTATATATTTACCAATATTTTTGCCTAACATCATTGTGTTATGCTTAAACCCTACCATGTCATTCTCCCCAGTGAATAGTGTAGATGTCTATGCTTAAAATAATAGGGAAACAGTTAAATACTTGTTCTTGAGGTTTTCAAAATCTGAAAATCAGGCCTGTCAATATTTTTAAAATAAAGTGAACCATGTAAGCCATCTTCTCCATCTCTGAGTCTAGATAATAATTTCTGTGGGTTGATGGGGAGATAAAAATGTCAGACAAGTGTATTTTCCTGAGAAAAGGAGATGATAAAAGAAACTCCACAATCAAGATCAATAGGTAAATTTGGAGGAATCCTAGAACAGAAGTCAACGGATCCTGTTCCTTAGAGAATCCCAGGAATACAAAAGGACATCAGATTCACCTCAGGCCCAGGCTAGAAGAATGCTTGTTATATTTGAACCTATAGACATAATCTGCCCACTCATGCACTTCAGCAGGATATGGGGTACAGGAAAATAGTTTCCTATATCTATAGTGAACATTTGCTCAATGGATTTGGGGAGGACCCAGAATGACAAGGAAAAGCAGCCATGTTTCTTGTTCATACAGAGGTATGAGAGTCTAGGGCTTGAAAACAAGGCATCTGGTCCTTATATGATGAATTATGCATGAGAACAGGTAACCCACACCCACCTTGACATATTGGCACTATTTCAGCACCCTCCAAAAATTTAAGATTAAACCCTAGAGAAAAATGGGGTATATTAAACCTAAATTGGCTGAGATGAAATGTGTGGGTTCTGGCAGAAAGGAGGCTTAATATATAAATTAAGTTCAGATACAGGAAAATGCAATTACTGAGATTCATTGCCACTGCATGTAGAGGCTTATCTGGGGATTTCTAAGAATCCCTGTCTACTAAAATGCAATGCAAACCGGTAATAAATCACAGACAAGAATTAGAGCCAAGTCATTTGGAGACAAAAGCCTGTGACCCTCAGAAGAAAGAGCAAGCAGATGTGAAGTGGACACTAGGAAGTCATAGTAAACTTCTGAAATAGCAGTACACTGTGATGATACTCTTGGAAAGAGTCTTGTGGATTGTTTTAAATGCCCTGGGTAGTTCCATTGGCACTGACAGAAGAAAATATTGAACTCACTACAGGATTTTGGTAACCTACTTAGCCTAAAATTCATAGTTGCTGAAAGGCTTGGAACTTTTTTCTGGAGCAGGAACCAACTGCAGCAATGAAAAGGGAGATGACATTATCTGAGAAAAGCCACCTCATTATCTGTAATAAATAAGGTACCTGATTCAAGGCTTTCTTAAGCCAACTCCAAGGGGAAAACTAAAAGCAACTGCTAAAACAAAAAAATTCTAGCATCTATATTTACTTTGATAATAAGAAGTCTGTATATCTCCCGATTGTTTGGGAAATTCAAACAATTTGGCTTTTTTATGATCTGGGGATGTGCTGTTCAATTAGAGAGTTACTAAGCATATGCAGCAACCAAACATTTAAAATGTGACCAGCATGACTTAGGAAGTGAAATTTAAATTTAAAACTGTAACAGTAGAATATATATTTCTATTATGCACAATTGAATTGGTTTAATAGGTCAACAGTTCACTTTAGCCCATTGAAAAGTGACATTTATAAAATAGTCATAAGAACTTAAAGATAATATAGTTTTATTAAAATGTAAAATGTGTCAATATTCCATATTAATTACATGTTGAAATTTTTAGGGTGATGGAATTAAAGAAACTATAATATTGTATTAATTTCACCTATTTCTTTTTACTTTCTAGAATGGCTACTAGAAAAAATTTAAATGATGTATATCAAATATATAAATCAAACATACAACATTATATTTCTATTGGACAGTGATGATTTAGAGTATAACTTTAAAACATGGCAAGAAACCACAGTTCTATTTCTTTTACAAGTTTCAACGCCAATATTTATTTCTGTACATATACACCAGTCTGTGTATCTACAACATAATTAATGAAAGAGATATTTTTCTCATCAATGCTCTCAAATATATAAAATACGAGAGAGAGAGAGAGGAGAGAGATCATGTAAACTAAGATAGACTTACATTAGAATCATTAGAATTTGAATCTACAACTTCTGCCAGTATGTTTCAAAGTGTGTGTGTGTGTGTGTGTGTATGTGTGTGTATGACAGGTGATTGAACCCAGGGGCACACTACATCTAAGCTATACTCCCAGACCTATTTTATTTTTATTTGGAAACAGGGTCTCACTAGGTTGATGAGAGTCTCACTACTTCCTGAGATTGTTTTCGAACCTGCGATCCTCCTGCCTCAGCCTCTTAAGTACTGAAATTACAAGTGTATTCCACCACACCTGGCTCAAAGTAAGTTTTAAAATTAATCTAAATTTACTTTAATTTCTTTGTCCTATTTTTCCCTTAGAAGGTAAGGCTGGTGGAGACAATCTGATGTCAGCTAAGCTAGGAGTAAGAAAATCAGAGGCATTTAACTCTGACTCTAGCACTTACTAATTGTCACGATCTTTGTGTTCTCTCTGCACTTCAGTTTTGTTTTCAATAGAATTGAAACAAATTCCCTGGACTCACCATGAAGACAAAATGAAAGTATGAGGAGAGTTTATACTTAGAGTCTACAAATCATCATGTGATAGATTATCGATATTTATATTGTTAATGAAGACTTATGGACAATTGAAAACCATGATAATTCAGAACTGGTCAGCATGAAGGTGTAGCAACTGCTACCATATTCTGATGTGAGGTTTCTCAAATCTTTCTTCCCTGCACTAATAATTGAAATTATTTCCTCATACTTAGAATCTTATCATATTTTGAATCAGATCATAGTTTTGGGAATGATTCCAGTTTATGTCTATGTTTAGTTTAGCAATGTGACATAGAAACAAAGAACTCTGATTCATTAAGCAGTTATTGTATTTTCTATTTGACAGCCTGGAAATCATTGCACAGTGGAATTCAAATGATCTGAACAGTAGAGAGATGCGTTAGTGGTAGGTAGGCCACAGAACTCACAGCTCTAAATTTTACCTATAGTTTGTACACACCTGGTTTCTGGCTGTCACTCAATCCTCACAGTTCTGATACAGTTTCATAGCTTTTTGTCAGTCTCTAGAATTCACCAAACTCTGACAAAACTCAGATCCTGCCTTCCAAGACTGGCAAGATTGCTGTATATTCATCATTTAGATCAGTTTCCAGTCCTAGCTGCACATTAACATCACACATTGCAGGATAATGGGTGCAATGACTTATAAGAAAATGAAAACTTAGAAAACAGCCTCTGAGTAGAATCTGTGATATAGGGGATTATGTACACAGCTCTGCTATCAGAAGAATGAGACGTGCTGTGTCCTGATGCCTTTTCAAGAGTTCAAAAATCTGTGGAGAATATCCTATTCTTTAGTATAACCCAGCACAGTCTGTTCTAGCTGGCTTAATTGGTATGCTATGATCAAACCCCACCTGATTATACCCTCAGGGTATAATAGGAGCCAGGTTTCACATTAGCGCCTTTCATCATACAGGAAGTAAACTGCTTTATGGATAAAAATAGCCATACATAAACTCACTATTGACACCAGCCACCCCTGGTGACTTCAGGGCTCATCAGTAATGCACTACTCTTAAAATAAAGCAAAGAGTAACACATATAATTGAAACTACAAGGATAATGAGAAGTAAGCAGCAAGAGTCCACATTGCCTTGAGGGCTAACCTATAGATTAGAAAACAAAAACAAAACAGGGACCTAAAAGAGATCCTACTTAAGGGTCTTAAGGATAGAGCTATTTTTAAAGCAATGGTAACAAAACAACTGTTGTCAAAGAACACTCCAGTAACCACAATAATTCACCTGATTGCAAGACATGCAATATACAGGGTGTTAAATGGACAACTACTTCTCACAATTATCCAAAATAAATTTTGGAAGAAGTGAATATATCCCATTTTATAATAAAAAATAGCACTGATTTTTTACTCTGTTGAAGAAAAGTATCTTTACCATATGAAATTCATGATCAGAGATGAATTTTATCACAGCTATAATTGAAATTTTTTAGATTCAAGAACACTGAGGTATATAGAATTTGAATTGTTATAGGATAGACTTTAAACATGTTTAAACAACTGAAACAGCAAATATTCCGGATAAAGTGTATACAGGCTTTTATTTTGCAGGTTTTTGAATTGAGAAAGTGTATACACACACACACACACACACACACACACACACACACACACACACATACGGATCTGGTGGCGCACACCCATAATCTCAGTACTTAGGAGGATGACAAGTTCAAGACCAGCCTTAGCAACTTAGTGAGACCCTGTTTCAAAACTAAAAACAACAAAAAAAGGGAGACTGGGAGTGTAGTTTAGAGGGAGAAGGTCCCTGGGTTCAGTCCCCAGTGCAAAATACATTTACATAACTATATATACCTATAATAACCTATAATTTAACATATGTAGTTAAATTAATGAATAACTATTGTAAATATTCTTAGGGAATAATGTGATGTTTTGATCTATATCAACATGAAAGAAATATTCAGTCTAATTATCTATACCCTCACCTATTTATCATTTTTGTTGCAAGAATATTAGAAATCTGTTTTAGCAAATTTAAAATATAAATAATTATTAACTGTGGTCACCATGCATTTTAATAAATAAATCATTAAAACATATTCCTCTAGTCCAACTGAAACTCTACTCGTTGGTCAGCATCCTCTCTTTTCTTCTCCCCATCTTCCTTGTCCTCCCCTAATTCAGCATCTGGTAACCAAACTTCTACTGTTTTAATGAGATTGACTTTTTTAGGTTCAACATGTGAGATCATATGACATTTGTTTTTCTGTGTCTGCTTATACACCCTAAAGAACTGGAATTGATATGTTGAACAGAAATCTGCACTGACACACTTATTGCAGCATTTTTCAATAGCAAAGATATGGAAATAACCTAAGGATCCCTCAGTGGATGAAAAAAAAAAGAATATATGGTCTGTAAATGCAATATAATGCTGTACAGCCTTTCAAATAGGAAGTAAAAGGTACTATGCTAAGTGAAGAAGTATGTTTTTATCTTCTCTAATGACATTTTAAAATAAGTTTTCAAGCATCTAAATGACATCAATTTAAAAAATGTTTGTTTTTATATTAATGTCTATTTTGTGGTTTTCATTTATTTTATTTATAAAATATGGCCTTAAAATAGTTTTTGTTCTACAGTCCAATTTCTAGATGTTTATAAAAGGACTTAGGTTAAATTATAGTTTCTTAGATAAATTTACTACTTCAGATTAAATAATAATGATGACTAAATACTCTATCATGTTAGAGTAAATAATATTAATGGTAACTAAATATTCTATTTTGTTGTAAAAATTTTAATCATAAAATAGTGAATAAAACAGAAAGAATGAAAAAAGGCAAAAGATTAGGGGATAAAGAAGAGAAAGAAGTGGGGGATTGAAAAATGAAGACAAAAAGTAATTTTTATTATTATTAGATAGATTGAAGCACAGGTAGAGAAAGTCAAAGATACTATGAGAATCTTTTATGAAAAGAAAAACACATTTTTACGTTGGAGGGTTCTAATCTGTGTAATCTTTAATGTTTGAGCAATCAAAATTATTCATTAATTATTCCATCTGATTTACCAGCTTTCATCTAATAGCTTCCAGTTTCTGTGTTTTAACAACTTTAAATCATTTGCCAACTAGTGTTAGAGATGTTGTTGATATAGCCAAAGGCTTATCTAGGTTTTATCTTCATTTTTCCTATTTTAAAGTACAAAACAAGTCATTTCTTTTTCTGTATTCACTGCAATCAATATGAAATATGTGTTCATAATATTAAGAAGAGCATGACTGTGCTTAGCAAGCATAGTTCAATGGATTAGTTGGCAACCATTTTGCTAATTAGTCTTCCCCTCTGAACTTTTCTCCACTTTTAGCAGTAAATTAAAATGTAATGAGATCCTCACGGTATTCTGCCAATATAAAGGGGCTGTCATGCAATAAAGCACATCCATTTTAAATATCATCACAAATCCCCTATGTAGAATTATCATTTTATTTTTAAGGGTTTTTCCCCCAGAACCAAGAATTAAAATGCTTCAAAGGATCATTGTTATATGGATATGCTTTGACTCTCTATTTAAGTTTACATCTAGGCCTTTTTAAAAATAATTTGTGTTAAGGACTAAGTTTTGGCAAGATACTTGTTTTGCTAAACAGATATACTCCCATCCTTTATATCCACCTATAAGAGCAAAGAATGACAATACACTGGAGTTTGAGATGAAAGATTGGGATTCTGGCCTACTTGAGTTTCCTTAGCTCTGAGCATCAAACCACCCAGTAGAAAGTAACTTCCTGTCTCTTTAATATCTAAAATAAATAAATAAATATTTAAACTGGAAACCACTGATCTAATTCAGACTCAAGATATACTTTGTTAGACTTGCACAGAATGTTTATTTGAAGAAACATTTTCAAATTTGGTGTCAACTGTTAACTCAATCTTTACATATAATTCTAAAGCAACATGTTTTGGATTCTTGTGTTGGCTCTGGCAGAAATAAGGTAAGTAAATTTTCACAAGTCCTTTCAACTCTATGTGACTTGGTCACATCATGAATAAAATAAATGTTTTGACTTAGTAAATTTGAAACAGAGATCTAGGAAGCCCATGTTTCAGAAGAGCAGCTCTAATATTTGTTTCATGATTGAGTCCTCCTTATGTTAAATTTTTTATTAAAAAGAGGCTTTATTGCAGAAGAAAAAAGAGTCTGGGACTCACTGGACCAATTATCTCTATGAGCCCTTACAATATTCAGTATATATGATTTTAAAAAAATCGAAACCAACTGAAGTATTTCTGTATTTTTTTATATTTTGGATGTCTTACTTTTTCAACTTGCTTAAGATTCCTTAAGTTGGAATAATGTCTTACAGGTTTTGTTCTCCCACAGTATTTAATTAAGTGCAAAATAACCTAAATTTATTTGTCAAAACCACATACATCTGATAAAACTCCACAAGCAAGAACAAGCATAAAAAGTACAAAAATTCAAATTGGGAAGAGGAATTTCTGTTGCCTTTTGGAAATTTTGCTTGTAGAGGAGGGGGAATTCTAGAATCTCAATCTATTACAGAGTAGTAATAGTAACCATAAGGAATACATTAATTCATTATTGCTCTATACTTATTACACATGCAAGTCTTTTATATAAGTTATGAATTCAAAAGAGGAAATTTTCACCTACAAATTTTTTAAATTAAGTCCACAATGCCAGGTCAAACTGTCACATAATAAATAAAGCCCAAAACAACTCAAAGGAAATACTTTTTTTTAAATTGTGAAGTAGTAAAATTGTATATTACACTTTATTTTAAAAGAGTTCATTATTTATTTATTAACAAGTTTTTGAATAAGCAAAAAGGATTAAAATGCTTGTTTTATAAAGATATCTAAAATGTAAGGGCGTAAGTAGCTGCTCTTCCTATGATACCAAATGATGAAAATATATTTATTATATGAAATATAAAATTGTAGACAGTGGTGTGTCTTTGAAAGGAGTCAAACAATGGTTTCAACTATTTATTAAATAATTAATTCTACATATCTTAATATTATGTCAGAATTAAATAACTAACATTTTAATTTACACAAAAATGCAATTATAAAATATGATATATAGAATTTATACTATTCAACATTTAAATAGATATCAGTAGATCATATAATTTCTTACTATAATTTTTCAAAGGATAAAGAATATAAAAGTTAAACTAGTGTACAGTTTGATAGGTTAATCTTCTTCTTAAAAATATTGACACTTTGAAAGTACTTGCATTATATTGTGGAAAAATTTATCTTCAAAATTATTACTTTTTAAACTGCAAGTCTGACAGGCAATTTGGTGTTTAGAACTCTCAAAATACATTACTAAATACCATTTCTAAGTGTAGATACTGTTTTGAAATATAAATTTTAAATTTACTTTTGAAGGTGCCTAATGAGAAATTACCTAACTTTGAAATAATATTCATCAAAAATCATATTACACATTTATGTACTAAAAGTCAGAATTATGAACAGCTAATTCTAAAAATGTCCATAAATTACTTATACCTATTGATGGCACTATTAATAATCTTCTAGGTAAAAACTTAAATCACAATAATATAGTAAATTCTAATACAGAAAAATAAGATTAGAAATCAATACAGAGCATCTGAACATGTGTATGGCAAAGAGGTCAGGTAGGAATTTGAATTAATTTATAGTAAATTAAAATAGTTATTCAACTCTATCTTTGATTTTTATGGAAAAGTATAAAAACTATTGTGTCAATATGACAATGTCTAGATATGCTTATAAAGAAATGTTATTAAATTGAACAATCTTTGTATTAATTTTTCTAAAACTCATTATGTAAGCACTTATGGGTTTAAAAATATACATATTATGCAAACTTTAAGAGTGTAAGAATAAAACAAACAAAAAATAGTCTAGATAAATTCCTCCTAAGCAAGTTCACACACACACACACACACACACACACACACACACACACACAGATATTTTCTTTAATGACATATCAATTTCCACACAAAAAATGTCTTGTAAATGTTTAAATAGTAACAAAACATTTATAACTGTACTTATATAGTTCTAGGAGAACTGTAAGTTGCTTTGGAGGAAAAATATTCACAAAATATTTAGGCCAAATATTGATATAATTACTGTAATTCATTTTAACTCTGCCCATATATATCATGTAAGAAGTTTTCCTATGCACTGACAATTAAATATAAGTATTCTATATACCAGAAGTTAACAACATACAATTATTTCTGCTTAAATGACCTGATGTATTACTCTAATCTTCAACTTAGCAGTATCACAAAGTACTACTCTGGACTCTTATAAAGAACACAGCTCAATATAATTCATTAAATGACCAAATAATAAGTCATGGTTCATATGCATAAAAAGAAACAGAGTCTGACACTATGGTATACACCTGTAATCCGAGCAACTCTGGAGGCTGAGACAGGAGAATTGCAAGTTTGAGACCCACCTGGGCAATTTAGGGAGAATCTCAAAATAAAAAATAAATAAGTAAATAAATAAAAGAAAAGATCTGAGACATAATTCAGTATCAGAGTGCCCCTGGGTTCAATCTCCAGTATTAAAAAAAAAGTAAAAAATTAGATTTGCAAAGAAAGGGAAAAAGATCCTTGTCGTATCTTAAAACTTTATTCCAAAAAGTAGCATATATAGAAAACATAAAAAGGTAAAGCATTATTAATTTTGGAAAACAACTTCAAATTATAAATCCACTGGTATCTATAAACCAGGGAAATTTCCTAAATTACAAACAAGATAAGAAAAGATATCTAAATGAATTCTATTTATTAGCAGCAATTAAAAGAATTAAGTGCAAAAAATGTAATGGAGAGCAGATGAAACTTTTGAATGAAGAACATTTATAGCAATACCTGTAACAAAGCAGAATTTATGTCCAAGGCTCTGATGTTGGAGAAATAGCTTTATGAAATTAGGTGGGAGGCAGGCATTCATTCTGTGTTCATTGTGGGTGTGTTTCTCTGAGCATTACATAAAAAAGCTAATATACAGTTATAGAGAAAAAAAGAATAATGCACAATATTATTTTCTCAGGGGAAAATATATAGAATTACTCCAAAATTGCTCATTGTTGGTATTACAGCAAAAAAGAGAACTTTTAAAATATGGTCCACCTCTCTTAGACTCTTTTTTTATTATTATTATTTTTATTTTATTATTTTTATTTTTTTTTAATTTTTTTTAGCATGGATTTTTATACATTTCTTGGGTACAACAGGGTTAATTACACATTTTTGTTGGGTACAAGCTAGTACAGGTAAAGACATCCATGCACATATTTCTCATTAACCCTTCCCCAATTCCCACCCACCCTCCCCCTATCTCCTGGTCAGTTTAGTGATTGACTTTGATGTGATCTTGTAAGTACAT